>AYEL01086294.1:0-13587 GCA_000484575.1 Olivierus martensii
TTTTTTTTTTGGCTGGAGAAATTGAAGTAATAAGCAAAACTATAACTTATTGAACGTATCTCCTGAAGACCAGGAAGGAAATTTTGCAGTAATTCATTTAATACGATACCAGGTAAAATTTTATCTGACCTTGATGCAATCAAGCACGTTGCAGACTCCAACCTGCGTCTATATACCATAATCAGATAGGCAACGCCGCACTGCCCGATACAACGCGATGCAAAAACTTGACAGTTAATCAAGAATCTTACCTAGGATTGATATTTGAGTGGAAAAATATATTTATTTTTCATTGTTATTAATTAAGAATGTTTTAATTTATTCGCTAGTAATCGATGTTATTATATTTAACTCATTGATGATTTAAATTAGATTAAAAAGTAACTAAAATAATGTTTAAAATAACGAAAAAATAATAATTATTATTTAAAATCTGTACTGAAAAATAATTTTAGTCTACCAAAAAAGTTCATCATAAGCAAAATCAAAACTTCGAAATCACACGATTAACGTCTAGAAATCATGTTGCACACATCATCCTAACGGTGTATGACATCATTGTTAGGGCAATCCACTCATTTTAAAATACAATCAAAGATTTGAATATGAACCATAGATTTTAACACTCAATTCAACTATAGGGAAAACGAAACTTCGAACAGTCTTTTGGGAGCCGCGTGATGTAGATGTATTCTAATGGAATTTTTAGTGTGATAATACGAACTTTTTTTGGAAAAGAAAACAGTTATTCAATAACAACAATAAGAAAATATTTTTATGTAAATTATAAAAATTTATTACTATTCATTAACTTGTTATTTTCTGAAGCTATGTCATCCTAACAATAAAGTCATTCTCCGACATCAATCTCGCTTCAGTGTAAAATTTTACTTTACCTGTTGCGATCGAGTGCTTCACACCGCTGAATCCAACCTGCATTAATATAAGTGCATCAAATAGGCGATGCAGTGCTGCCTGATGCGCCATGACGCAGAAATTCTCGACAATAATCCAAGAATCATATGTAGGCACGCTGTGTTGGATCACTTTAGCTGGATTGTCGAGAATTTCTGCATCATGGCACATCAGGTAGAGCAGCATCACCTATCTGATGCACTTATAGAAACGCAGGTTGGAGTCGGCGGTGCAACGTGCTCGATCGCTTCAGGTAAAGTAAAATTTTACCTTTTAAATTGATATATTAGTGTCTATATTATAATAATTTATTTTATATGTATATATTTAAAGTTTCAATAAAATACAGGGTGTCCGAAAAGTATCTTTACACTTTTAGAAAATCATAAAAAAAAAAAAAACAAAGAAAGATATGCACTTATGATTTTTTTTATTCAATAAAGAAAGTATCAAAGTTTTTTTGACAATTCTTACAACATTTCAATATGTGCATCATTAGTCGCACGTAACACATTGAGTCAGTAAGAGATTTCAAGCAAGGTTCTGTGAAGCATTACAAAATCGACAGTCCTGATGGCCACTGTAATTCGATTTTTCAACACTACATCATTCATAGTTGATCTAGGTATTTGTAATTGATGGGCCACCAAATCAATCGATTTACGAGGACTACGATGAAAAGATTCATGAATTCATTCATCATCATCAGAGCTTCTGCTAGGCCGAGCAGATTTTGCTGTTGGCAAAATGCTACCTGTTGTCATAAATCTCTTATGCCATTCATAAATTGTCGGTCTTAAGAGCTTCTGCTAGGCCGAGCAGATTTTGCTTTTGGCAAAATGCTACCTGTTGTCATAAATCTCTTATGCCATTCATAAATTGTCGGTCTTAAAGGTGGATTTCGATCATATGCAGACCGAAATTTACGTTGTACCTGTGTTGCAGATTTAAATTCGATAAATCACGCTACAACTTGCACCATTTCCTGCGGTGAAGCCATTTTGAGAAGAGACCTGTATTTGGCACCATCATGAGTTCGAATAA
Source organism: Olivierus martensii (assembly GCA_000484575.1). Classification (NCBI taxonomy): domain Eukaryota; kingdom Metazoa; phylum Arthropoda; class Arachnida; order Scorpiones; family Buthidae; genus Olivierus; species Olivierus martensii. The sequence goes on from AYEL01086294.1 coordinate 1,960, forward strand.
AGAAGAACTTTCATACTGCCTTTCTTGTACAAAACCCATCCAGAAAAATGCTGATTTCATCATATGCTCATCAGATAACAAGCATATTTTTCATCCGTTTTGCGTTAATATTCAGATTAATAAGTATAGGAAAATGTCGAAAGACGCTATTAGCTCTTGGGTGTGTCATAATTGCTACAAAGAAACCTCTACCGATCCTAACTTAATGTCTACTCACACTTCTAACACCTTAACCACCTGTACTACACCAGAGTTGAACAACCGCAGCACCTCGACTGACCTTGAAGATAATTCTGAAACAACTGCTAATTTAATTGTTGAAGCTGTTAAAAATTGCCTATTACCAACTATTAAACATACAATTAGTACTTCTTTAAACAGCTATCAAGAGGATAACCATCAATTAATTGTTTTATTTACACATCTTTCTAATAGAATCTCCATAATTGAATCTACATTGGAAAAAATATCAAATAATCTAAACTTAAAATTTAATAATCACATTGAGAAAGATTCAGCTAACCTCACTTCAAGTTCAACTAAAACTCCAACTATTGAATCAATTCATAACATATCTAACACTCCTGACATTGAGAAGGTTTCAGCTAACCTCACCTCAAGTTCTACCATAACTACAACTAATGCACCCACTAAGAATCTACTCTGTACAAATGACAACGCTCACCCTTCGACATTAAGTGACACTAGCACTAGCAACGAATCAAGTGATAATAAGTCAACTCCCTCTTATGCCACTGTCACAAAAATGAATTTAAATAATAATGTTATACATTCCTCTGTTAAAAGTCGAGACAACAATTCCAGCTATCAGAACAACACGCCTAATGTCTCCAAACTAACTACAGTTCGTACTAAAACTACTTTTGAAAAAATTTTTATTTCAAGACTACACCCTGACACTTCTGCTGACGATGTACATAGTTATGTCGCTAATCGTCTATCTAACGACATCCGTGTTTACAAATGTAAAACAAGATATAACTCTTACTCATCATTCTGCATCTCCGTTTTACCGTCTGATCTCCCAACGCTTTTAACCCACAGCTTTTGGCCTGATGGTGCACTCTTCAGAAGATTCTACTCTGATAGACGTCCCACCCATGATATAACTAACACAGATATCCAAATCATCAATCAATCAACGTCCCAAAACCCAAGTCCTACTGTCTCACCAGCCAGTATTGATCCTCGTAACTCATCCTAGCAATTAATATCAACACATAGTTATAAATATAGTTTTTCTCTACTTTACCAAAACGTTCAATCTATACGAAATAAAGTTGCTGACCTGGATTCATTGCTAAATTTACAATTCGACGTTTTATGCTTCACAGAAACTTGGATCACAGATTCTGATAAAGATATTGATCTAATATACAGTTATTATGGTTACACAAGTTTCAGTGTTTTCCGTAAAGCTAACAGAGGTGGTGGGACAACTATCGCCGTCAAGAACAATAGCATGTCAGCTGCCCTTGTATCTTCTTGGAACGATAGCATAATTGTTGTCAAGCTACTTAATCTAAACATCGTCATTGCCTGTATTTACATTGCTCCCAACATCACTCTTCAAGCAAAATGTGATACTATATCGAAACTTTCAGACTCTCTACTGTTTATTACTGATGAAGACTTAATTATTTGTGGTGATTTTAACTTTAACAATATTCACTGGACTAACGGTAACATTTCTTATCCTTACATCACATCCTATCAGAATTTATTTTTCGACCATATTTATCATTTCTTTAACCTAAAACAAACTATACATTTTCCCACACGTAATACCAACTTCTTAGACTTAATCTTTACTTCTCTTTCTCATGTAAGTGTCTTCCCTTCTGTAGGTCTAAACTCTGATCATTGCCCTGTCGCGTTTTATGCTAATGTTTCTAAAGATTCTATTCAATCAACATACAAATACTCTTACATTGACTGGCCTAACGCTGATTGGGACAACATTATTTTAGATTTAATTCATTTTCCTTGGGACTCTCTATACTGTACTGACGTCAATCTTCAGTCCTTATATGATAACCTCTTTCTTTACATCCAAACTTCTATTAACAACCATGTCCCCACTAAATATCGTGTTATTAACAAACCATTATGGTTGTCTAGTGCCACTTGTAAAATTAAAAACCTCGTCAACAATTACAAACGCTCCTGGAGAAAGACTGGCAGCTACACTGCACTTTATCTTTACAACAATTCTCTTGCTAGGTTTAGAAATGCTCTCTATCGTGACAAACTTAAGTTTTCTTCTAATACTGTACATAATTATCATAATAACCCCAGGCGTCTCTGGAAAAAGCTGAATAACTTAACTTATCGGAAAAAACACTCTTCCCAAGTCATTAACAATACCTTATTTAGCCAGATCGTTCATTATTACAAATCTAAATTTATAACTGCTAATAACCCTCCCATTAATTACGATTTTCTCTCCACTGGTAAGTTTGACTTTAAAAGAAATGACCTCATTAATGCCCTATTACATAGAAACAAATATACAAAAGGGCACGACGGTATTCCGGTTTTATATTATCAAAAAGTAATTCCCCATGTTTGCGATCATTTCTTATACCTGTTTAAATTAACACTTGAAAATTGTTTTTGCCCTATACAATGGTCACATTCATTTTTAATCCCCGCTTTGAAACCGTCTAAAGATCCCAACCTACCTTCATCTTATCGACCTATAAACATCTCCTGCACTATGCTTAAAATTTTTGAGAAAATGCTTTTAAGTTACATTGTTTTTAATGTTAAAAATCATATCAGTCCGTCACAACATTATGCTTCTAAATTTCACTCCACAACCTCTAACCTTATCGAATTTACCTCCCTCATCTTTACAAATTTTGAACACAAAATTGACACTTACACTGCTTTTCTTGATTTAACTGCTGCTTTTGATTGCATTGATTTATCTATTCTTTATCAAACTCTCAAGAAGTCCTTTAACCTAGACATCATTTTAATAAATTGGATCATCTTCTTCCTTTCAAACCGCAAATATACTGTTAAACACAACGACAATCTCTCTGACAGCTTTTCTCCAAATGTTGGTGTACAGCAAGGATCATCACTTAGTGCCTTATTGTTTGTTTTATATCTAAACCCAATTTTTTCTCTAACTACCTCTAAAATAATTGGTTATGCGGATGACATTAAAATTATTCACCCTGACATAAATATTCTCTGCTCTGACATTTCCCTCTTACAAACATGGTTAAATGAACACAATCTTAAACTCAACGTTGACAAAACTGTTTTTATGAAATTCTCTATTAAACCTCATACTGACATATCTGAAACTATTCACTTTAACAATAGCTGCTTTCCTTTACGCCGCACTCATCTTGACCTTGGAGTTTACCTTGACACTAGGCTCACCTTCTCTACACATATCAACCATATTCGTGCTATTATATACAAAAAAACAGGTTTTATGTGGCGTTACTTTAGAAATATCAAAGACCCAAGCCTCTTCAAAACCTGGGTTCATTCTATTATTCTCTCTCACCTACACTATTGTCTCTCTGTTTACAGTTCTGCCTCCCTTTCACAACTTAAAAAAATTGATAACGCCATTAATCATACCGTCAATACTATCCTTAACATCCTCTCTGCTCATTACACGAATAAACAAGACCTTTATGACTCTTTAAACATCAGATCGATACACGATATTATAATTTCTTCAGACATTAATAACATTTCTAACTATATCTGCGGTAAACTGCCATCATCTAAAATCCAGTACAACGTCCCTCAATTCCTCGTTAGAAAATTTGAAACTTTACACATACCTCATTTTCGCACGGTAAAATATAAGAATTCGTTCTTCTTAAGAGCTGCTACTAATTATAATTTGTATCATCAGTAAATCCGCTGTTTGCTTGTTTGTTTGTTTGTTTATTTGTATTTGTATATTGTTCTTTTTCATCGTTGGGTTATTTGTATTTTGGGGGGCTCTTACTGTACTTCATTGTATACTGAGAGATAATTAAATAAATAAATATAGTATCCACTTCATTTAAAAAAACTTTCATACTTTCTTTATTGAATGCAAAAAATCTTAAGTGTGCATCCTTCTTTGTATCTTTTTAATAATTTTCTAAAAATGTAAAGATACTTTTTGGACACCCTGTATTTATTTTGGCAAATGGCATTAATATATCGGTAACTAAAAATCAAAACATCTCGCGTATAATTTATCAGTTTCAAATTTTTATCAAATTTTAAGTGTGCTAAAGTAGGGATAGGCTTTTTCGAAATTTTATAGAATTTTAAGTGCTAAATTCATTCTGGGGGTAGAATTATACATGGGTTATGTATTTTACCAATTTTCATACTCCGAAGTCGGGGGATCGGCTTATATTTGAGTATATATGGTATATTCTTAATATTTATTTCCTAAATTTAATAAATAATGTCATTCAAACATCACAATTTTTTGAAAAAATATTTTGCTGTTTAATTCAGGGATAAAAAATGCTGCCATTTTGTAAGTTATATGTCAATTGTTAAGCTGAAGAATTGCTAAGTACATTAGCAAAGAACGACTTGTTTTTATATTTCAATGGTATTATTCTATGTCACCACATTGCAACAGCCAGAACACTAAATTTAAAATTGAAATTAATTTATTTTTGTATAATTTTCTAATATACATGTTAAAATAAGACATAAAATAAGTATTATTTTGTCATTAATTACAGATAATTTTCTTTTGAAATTAAGATAAAACCATTATAGTGACATAATTAAGCAGTGACAAAATCTACCAAAAAACTACCATCATGATTATAAAATAATATGGACTGTTCACAATTCATTCTTGTCTACCAACATCATTTTAGAAAATGAATTCTTGTCTAAACATAAAATTCCTCAATCTATTCTGATCAAGCCTACCATTTATTAGAAAATTATCTAAGCAGCACTTTTTCTAGAAAAGTTTGAGGATCCCTGATATAGACCAACCAAAGAAAATTGATGAAATAAAATAGTTGTCATAATTTACCATATTTCCTCATATAATGAATGCAGATTGTACAGTTAATTTTTGCAAAAAAGTAGGATGCAATTATTACATGAAGATCAAATTCAAACATTAAAAAAATAAAAACAATTGAAATGCATAAAAGTTATTATTAAATGGTGCTTAGTCAATATCTTATTGCATACTATATATTCTCATGCAGTGTGGTGAATTGCTAATCAACCTTAAACCAACTAAACTATGCACTTTAGTCTATTATATATTAAAAGATTAAAGTGAACATTTTATGTAGTTTTATGCTATTGCAAAAAATGATACACCCCTTAAAAAATAGAATGAGAACTGCGAAATTTGGTATGTAAAGGTCTTTCTGCTGAATACAGGTTGACAATCAAAAATCTGGCAATCAATATTCCAGGTCCATCAATTTTTTGGCATGAATGTTGAAGTGCATTTTTTATTTATTGCATTTGCATGCCATTGTTTTCTGGAGCCGCCATTTATGTTTTCTATGGCGCTGTACTCCAGAATCAGATGTTTGGTCATGCTTGCAACCAGGGTTACCAGATTGGCTTTTTTAATGCCAAATGAGCTCTTTCTGGAATTTTTTAGACATGGTTGGCATTAGAAATTTTTTTTAACATTTTGGTGTTTCTGGCTTTTTTTGCTTATTGGCATTATATCTTTTAATTTTTTTTTGAGGGTACAGTAATGAATTAAAATTCTGTAGAACTACAGTCTTTTATTTAATTATTGAATATTAAAATTTTATTTGCTTTTCATTTAGTGTTTAATTTTATTTCTTTATAAAGCATTGTACAAGTAGTTCTTCTGTTAAATATATACAGCATATATATACATCAAAAATCCAGAATTTTGAAAATCCAGCAAACCTCAGGTCTAGAGGTTACCAGATTTTTGATTGTCAACTGTATACAAATGATTAAACATTCATTGTCAATGAACATGCATCTCAAGAACAGATGAGAACAACAAATCTGGTCCAATATAAGGAGTTTCATAAGTATGGCTAAATCTGATCAGTTTCATTAATCTAAATAGTCTATGAAGATGCCTCTATGGACATATCCATCAGCAGTATGAACAATTGAGGAAATTTGAGAAAGGCCACATGGGCCTATAACAATGGTTCTTAATCTTTTTTGCTATATTCCCCTTTTCAACTTAGTCCAGAATACAATTCCCCCTTCCCAAGATAGCCTAACTCAAAAGGTGTATTTTGCATTCTGCACTTATCTATATATCGTATGACAATTACAGTTAGAATTAGATTTGGCCTTTAAGATTAAATAAAAATTATTATTTATGATAAATAAACATTATGGCAAAAAAAAAGTTTATAATGGACATTTTATTTTATTTCATTAGTGATTTCAATTTCCCTGAAACACTAAAATTCCTCCTAGTTGAGAACCACTGGCCTGCATCATTATATTTGCAGGCCAGTGGCAGTATATATACAGGTAGGCCTCGATTAGTATGAGTTTGAATAATGCGCTATTCGATTAGTGAGACTTATAAAAATGATACCGTTTTTCATTTAGTGCGAGCAAGTATTCAATTAGTGTGAGTTGTAAGCATAGACCAGTCTTACTAATAAAGGTCCGTCCCCTTTTAAGTTGTAAGCATAGACCAGTCTTACTAACAAATGTCCATCCCCTTTTACGATGTCAATTAACAAATTAATGTTAATTTTCGGTTAGTAAAACCGGACAAGCATTCTTACTAACAAAGCTCTGCCTCCTTTTATGATGTCAATTAACAAATTTCGTTAATTTTTGGTTAGTAAAACTGGACAAGGAGCAGTCCAAGAACAATAGTTAATTTTCGGTTAGTAAAACCGGACGAGGAGCAGTCCATGAACAGTCACATAATTTTCAGTTAATAAAACCAGACGAGGAGCAGTCCAAGAACAGTCACTTATTTAGTAAAACCAGACGAGGAGCAGTCAAAGAACAGTCACTTGGCTTTGAAGGGCAGTAAAACTGGACGAGGAGCAGTCCAAGAACAGTCACTTGGCTTTCAAGTCTTTTATGATGTCAATTAACAAATTAATGTTAATTTTCGGTTAGTACCATTTTATGATGTCAATTAACAAATTAATGTTAATTTTCAGTTAGTAAAACTGGACGAGGAGCAGTCCAAGAACGACACACGATTTTGAAGGGGTGAAACATCAGAAAGATGGGCTTTTTGATTACTTGGCTTTGAAGAGATGAAAGATCAGAGAGATGGCTTTTTGGCCATTAGATATTATTTGCCTATTATACTGCTGTGCTACCCATATTATTTATTTTCTTTTGTATTAACTTTGCTACCAATATTATTTATTTTCTTTTGTATTACCTGATTTCTTTCTAATTATATCGCTGTGCCACCGATATTATTTATTTTCTTTTGTTTATTATCTGATTTCTTTATTTTAGTGCTATCGATATTATTTATTTTCTTTTGTTTATTACCTGATTTCTTTATTTAAAAATTTATTATTTATTTTGTTTTGTTTATTATCTGATTTCTTTATTTAAAATAAAACTTGTGAAAAATATTTGTTTTTGTTATCTTTTGCTGTCGTATTCTGCTAATAAACAAATAAGTTTTGTTATCTTTTGCTGTCGTATTCTGCTAATAAACAAATAGAAATTTGTTTTTTTTTATCTTTTGGTGTCGTATTCTGCTAATAAACAAATAGAATTTGTTTTGTTATCTTTACTGTCATATTCTGCTAGTAAACAAATAGAAAACTTGTTAAAAATTTCTCATTGGTTCATTAACTTAGCTAACTATTTCCAACTTGAATTAATTTAATGATTCAATAAAGCTGCAATGCTTAATCGCAAATCGGTCTATCCATTCAATTCTCGACCCAGAATTGACAGCCAGGCAGAGCTCAACTTCCGCTTTCGATTTACTATTTTGGTTTCAATTTGGCAGTTGGTTTGATGATGGTTTGAGACACAATTCCTGATAAGTTATTAATTTAGATGATGAACAACGATGTAAAATATGAAAATAAATATTTCTTAAACAGTTAGTATCGTGGTTATTCATCTTGAGGTTGGCTAATGGCCGGAATCTCACAAAGCAAGAACCAATTACCATATTTTACATATAGTTAATACTTCGATTAGTGCAAATTCAAATAGTGAGAGAAATTCGTGGGAACTATTATTCGCACTAATTGAGGCCTACCTGTACCTGCATCATTTTTCTTGCAACAAAGTATATATGATAGGAACGTGCTTTATAGAATAATGATAAAATGTTCCCAATTTCTTTCTTAAAATTCAGGATGCATGTTATAACTTAAGAATATATTATAAGATTTAATTCTGGCAGTCCAAATCAGTGTCTGTCAATTTATCGATTGACAGTTTTGCATATATGTTGGAGATTTGAAAAGTGATCTAGATTTCATTCTAATTAAAAAAGAAATTTCTGAGGAATTCCCATAATTATACATATAACTTCAATAGGGAATTTGTTTTGTCTGCATTTTGAGTTTGGTGTTTAAAGTGAAAAGTACTTTTTGTAGAACCTCACAGAGTGCAGTTATATTATTTCCTAACTGGATGCATTTTTTATGTTTTGTTATATAATCATGTAAGTTTCTGCCCATCATATGAGACACACAAGACCACCCCAGGAGTTATCTGAAGAATTTGACTCTAAAAATGCAGGTTTATATTTAATACAAGAACAAACAAATAACAATTCCATTCATTTTCTAGATGTTAACGTTGTGTAATAAACAATCATCCTATGAGATTGCAGCTTATAGAAAGGCAACATACAAACCAGTTTATTTATGAAATTGAAAGAAAGATTAACTCTGATCCTACATATACTAGTCAGGAACATCAAGTGCACGCTGGAGGAATGAATATCAATTATTAAATTTCCCATGGTATCTTAAAAATTATCCCATCATCATCATAGGAAATATGACCAAAAGGTTAATGCTAAGATAGCAACAATAAGACATTCAATCCTTTACAAGAGACTTAAATATGATGAACAGAAATATGACAATGAAAAGAAGTTGGAGATCTATTATATCGTAATATACAATTATCCTTGATTGCCAAAAAGAGTATATGGTATGTTGGGCAGGAACAACCATATAACAGAGCATAAAAAATACATCCAGATAAATAATAACAACTGTGCTCTCTAAGAAAAGTGCCATTAGGAATAATAATATTAAAAGATATAGCTCCTTAAACAAAGCATTTAGCAAGTGAATGTTTTTGTTGAAATTTTGAATGACATCAGTAACAGGAAACATCTGGCCTCTCCCCTTCTCAGACAAATGACACTGCAATTTTTATTGCAGTAAGAGTGTTGCTAATTAAATAATCTAGTTGACAATGGGTCTTTTTTGTGATAAATTGTTTGAATGACAGTTTATAAAAACAGTTATTTAAATTTGTATATACATGATATCAAATTATATAATTAAAAATAAAAATTAAGGAATAAACATAGCATAATAGTTTTCATAATGTTTAAAAAGAATTTGTAAAATTCTTTTTAAACATTATGAAAACTATTCTGCTTATGTTTATTCCTTAATTTGTAGGAATAAATTCTTTTTAAAATTTAAAATTTGTGTTTTTTAAAATTTGTAGGTATAAATTCTTTTTATTCCTACAAATTTTAAAATTTGTAGAAATAAAAAGAATTTTGTTGGAAATGGATAGGACACACTGAAATTAAGATATGCCACTGTAAAAATGTGGGTCTGAATTGGCTGATATATCACAAAAAAATGCATGACAATTACACCACTAGTTAAAAAGTTAAAAATTCATATCTCATCAAATATATTGGATTTTTATAAAACAGCAAACTTCATATAACAGAGATACAAGATCAGCTGATTTTTGTTTAAATTCAGTTATTTCCAACACAATTAGAAAGATCATGTTTATCTTGCATAATTTTATATAAATTTGTTTGTGTTTTACTCTAGCACCACCAATATACAATTAATGATCAACATAAAAAGTACATAAAATTCATATGTATTTAAAATTATAATTTCATTAGTTGATAATATAAAATAGTATAATTATTATTTATAGAATTTTCAATTTTCAAATCACAATAGAACACGCATAAAAATTGAATGATATTCCAGGGTAAAAATTTATTTAAAAAAATTTAAAACGTGGTGGACAATTAACTACAAGTAATAGTATTATATAAAAACTGTGGAATAACATCGTTTTAAGTTTTACCCAGAATATCATTCAATTTTTATGCGTGTTCTATTGCAATTTGAAACTTGAAAGTTCTGGAAGAATTCGAACCTGAAGATGGCGTTAAGCGCCAAAAACGTTCGTTCAACATATGATTAAAAGTTCTTTCCTACACTGCAGTAAGTGCTTTAGTTTTATCTTAAAGTTGAGCTCAAAGGTAGTTCAGTTTCAATATTAGATCATACTACACATCTTTTATTGACATTCTGAAATGTTTGAGATATGTTTTTGTTTACTTGTATATATGATTATTCCATAATTTCTTGAACTTCCTTGTTTAGATTTTGTGCCTTTATTTCTTTAAGTCCATCTGTAATTGAAGAATGAATTTAACAAAATATAAGTAAATCAAGCTTTAACTACTATAACTTAAAAGGCTTTATTTAGAAGTACTTTTCAGATTAAATTTCATACAATAATAACATGCATACAATAGAACAGTCAAACTTAGGAAAAAAACAATATAGGTGCTCCTCTGGTTATGAATATTTGTACTTATGAATGTGAAATTTCATTTTCAAAATTCACAAAATTTCAAAACTCTTCAATAATTTTAAACACTATGATAGCAGAATGCTTTAGCAATTAATATGCAAAATTACATAGTTAACATATTGCTGCAGTATTTCAAGATGATGGTGATTGCACCAAAAATCCCTCCTTATATTTGGAACTTTTCATTCAAATCTGTGAAATAAGAAACTTCTAATTGGTCCAGTTGTGAAATATATATATTACAAAATACAGTATATGAAATTATTTCAGTACTTTTGGATGCAAAATAACAGCAATATCTGAATTACAAACAAAAATTGCATACAAATTCCTATTTACAACTTGAGGAGCTCTTGTAATTTAAAATTTTAAACATTAAGTTAAAATTATACAAAAAAATTATGAAATATTAAATAAATATTGTAATATTTATGAGTAATGATTTTACAAAAACAATAACTAATTATATATATGGATTAAAAACAGCTCACTTAGCCTCTATATAAATTTATTGCAGTATAACGTTTTCGGACTGCATTTCAGTCCCTCTTCAGTACCGTTACACACAACTTTATATTCTAAAACGGAACATTTTATAGAACGAACAATTTAAAAAATAGAATAATTAATACAAACTGCGCAGTTACATAACATTAAACAATTATATAAATAATAACAGAAATAAGGTATAAACATATAAGCCTACATATATATACTAAAATAAAAAGATTAACATTAAATACAGCTTCCTAGTTATAGGGTAACAGAATATACAGAAGAGGGGAATTCCTATATGTCAGTACCGGGATCAAAAAA
>AYEL01086296.1:0-21551 GCA_000484575.1 Olivierus martensii
GCTCTAAAAAAGATCTGATAAAATGGCAAAAGCAAATCGAACATGGTGGTGGATTAAAAGAAAAATTTGACATGATCAACAAATGGACATTTGATTGTTTTAGCGAAGCCAGGCAGCAGCTACAGCCAGTGACAATGAGAATGATACAACAATGGGCTTGTCGAGCTGCTCAACAACATGAAGGTCCAGATTTTTCGTTCTCAGCATCACATGGCTGGGTGAATTAAGGCAACTCACGGAATTCGTCAGAGAAAGGTCACACGTTATATAAAATCCAAAAATGCGTTAGATTTATCGTTGATTTTGAACAATGCAGTAAAATTCCAAAAGCGAATTGTAAACCAGATGAAAAAATTTAATCTTGATTTTGTTATTAACACAGATTAGACAGGTTGAGTATCATGTCGATGTCCGCAGAACTTTAGCCTTCAAAGGTGAAAAAGCCATAGATGTTTTCCTTGGTGACTTTAATAAAATTACCCATAGTTGCACGGTGCAATATGCGATTACCACTTCTGGAAAACTACTTCCGAAAGTCTTCCTCTGTTTACAAGAACCTAAGGGAGTTTTTGGCCCTCGTGTTTCAGCAACTGTAGAAAAGTTAACAAATCAGTATGTGAATGTCTTTATTACTGCATCGAAATCCAGGAAGTTAACAAAGGATCATTTCAATAGTTTTATCCGAAATGTTCTTGTGGATTATTGCAAGGAACAGGAATGTTTGCTTATTCTGGATTCTTGGGGAGGTCAGACAGTGCAGCATATTTTAATAGCATTTTTACTGATGATGATGGCAACTGTAAATCAACTGTTGAAGTTATTCCTCCTCATTGCACACCATATTGTCAACCCTTGGATGTATATTTCTTTCGACAAATTAAAAATTTTATTAAAGCTAGGTTGACACGATCAGAGTACACTCGGACTAAGTTCACGCGGACGATGCGCGCGCACCCACTCGGACGCTACTCGGACCGTTTCATCCGAGTAGAGTAAACTCGGACGGCAACCAAAATACTCGGACCGAGTGGCAGACGATTGGAAGTTTAAGATGGCGGAAAGCAGTAAACGACGATCGCGTAGGTAGTGCGAAGCTCTCATATTTTTGTCAAATGATGGAATTTTAGAATTAATGCGTCTTAAAAGTTCATCAAACTAAATATTAGTATATCGTAGTTAGTTTTGAATGTATTTTATCTCAAGATTATAGAAAGAGTATACTCGGAACGTGTAAACGAACTTAAAACTCGGTCCGAGTGTGCTCTGATCGTGTCAACCTAGCTTAAACGTATATTTAAAATTCTACGGAGGTGTTAAAATCGAAATACCAATTATCCACAAGAGAAGATGCAATAAAAATTCACTCTCTCATTCACCATCAATTATCTGCTCCACTTTTCAGCGATATGATAAGATTTGCGTGGTTTGCGTCAAAATTACTTCCAAATAGAAGTACTTTTTTTAATGTAAACGAAATTTGCTTTTCAGAGGATGTACGACTATCAAAGTGTACTTGCACATCGTTAGCGTTCATTAAATGTGCTGTATGCAGAAATCCGCTATGCATTACATGTTTTTACACGTTGTATCATCCAGCACAATGTAAACAGTCTCCAGAAATTGCATCTGATGTCGACAGTGATTAAAGTTGTAAAAAATTTCTTTTTCTACTGTCATTCATATATAATGTACAGTACGTACGTGTACAATGAAGAGGAATACGAGTTGGTGTAATAGGATTTTTTTTATTTTTGTATTTTTGTTGCAAAACATTAATTTTATTCCTTGTGATTTAATTCATCACATTAATATTTTGTATTTTTAATATAAAACATACATAAACAATACATTTTGTAAACCCGATTTTTGTGTCATCTTATTAGGAATATAATATAATAACTACATTTCAATACATTAAATATTAATAAAAAATCAAATAAATTAAAAATATCTTTTAATTATGTAAATTTAATTATTTTTTATTTTTTAAAATAAAAAAAAAAAATAAAAAAAGAAATCGAAAGTGTTTCCAATATTAATTAAATGACTACGATAAAGTATCTCACGTGACAAATATAAGCACTAAATCAATATTGCCAAATGATTATTCGATTTTCCTAATGCAAAACAAAAAAATTAAGTAAAATCATCACTAATTATAAAAATTACGTATTTTTTATTTTTTAAAATAAAAAAAACATCAGAGAGAGATAGGCCTTGAAGCCGCAACCTGGAGATTACAGGATCGGCACGAACACACTATGCTACGAGTGTAGCGTTAGAAGTGCTCTCTTTCTCTTTCTTATCACTATGCTACGAGCATAGCGTTAGAAGTGCTCTTTTTCTCTTTCTTATTTCTTAAGCTCGCCGAAACCTAAATTTTAAACGTTAATATTTTTATTTATAAGGTGCATTTTCACAAAGGCTCAGACCAGAATTCAATATTTTTTGTTCTGGATTACATCAGTTCAGTTTCATCAAAATTGGTGGGTAGTCAGCTGTGTCCTCTCCTTGTAAGTGATTACAATCCCGAGCTTGGCTCATTTGCATAAATTTGCGTAACAATATCAAATTTATTAGCTTACAAAATAATCAATTCATGTCATTCTCTTTACACTTTAATTATATACTGAACAAAACATCAATAAGAGATCATTCTTATATTCTCATATTGGCTCAGTGGTAGAACTTATTCAGATTAGATGACATCACTAGCCAGGGAAGCTCGTTCGGAAGACGGCTGTCTGTTCCGTAACACATGATTGTTAAATACTGAGACGGAGAATGTGCAAAGTAAGTCAACTCAAACAAAAATATAATACGTTAAATTATAACAAAAATAATAATAAATAATAAAATAGCATAATAAAATAATAACCAGGATAAGTCAGCATTAACCTCTTCACAATGTCAATGTAAACATTTGCTGAAATTATGGTCTCAGTAAAAAAGAAAAGTCCAATCATGGTGATGTACATTAGGCCACACCAAACATTCACTTTAGGATTGTCTCTTTTTCTATAAAATAATAAATGAATTACAAGTAAAACTACACAAGAGCCCTTTAGCAGTCAAAAGATTTTTATTCAGAAATGCTTTCGACGCTCTTGGCGTCGAAAGCGTTTCTGAATAAAAATCTTTTGACTGCTAAAAGGCTCTTGTGTAGTTTTACTTGTAATTTGTGTTTGGTGCAGTCTGAACGTTTAATAATAAATGAATTCTCTGACTCTCCAAAAATACAGTTATCATCTCAATTTACCCTCCTAGAGTGAAAGGTAGTCTCAATACACAGAAAAATACACATATTTAAAGTAATTATTGCCTTCATCAGTTCATTGCAAAATCTCCATAGCAAAAGCAGCATGCCAGTGACGATCATCTGCCTCAAAAACTTGATCAATCTGCAGTTTATATGCATATAAATAAAGCTTTTTGTACAAAATTTTAACAACCACTATGATGTATCTCAAGTTCATATGAGGCACAAAGAATAGATTTCAGGGGATTATGTTGAATGGTATATAGGCCCCTACACAATATCAATAGTCTTGTCAACCTCACTGAGCCTATCAGTTCTTTTAAGATCACCAACATTGCCAGTTTTTTTAAACTTTACATACCAACATTTACTGCTTTTAACATCTGGAAGATCTTGTTCATGTTCATTTCTGAAGTTATTGGCAATTTTGTTTCATGATATCATAAAATACACTGGGCTTTTTCCTTCGTAGTAGCCATTTTGATACTGGCAACTGCAGTTCCAACTAGATAATCTGCCTATTATGCAGCTTATCTAACTTAGCTTGTCTTACATAATGGTGCAAACTGCATGTTTCTATTTAGCATAATTTTTAAGTTATGAATTTTCTTAATCAGGGAAAGAATTTTATGTTCACTTTTATCTATAGTTCATAAATTGTATATTTTTTCTAAATTAAATTCATATAATCACAAAATAAAAGTATTGGCCTTTCAGATTATAAATATAAGAAACTATTAAAATATTTAATTTAAATATAAAATTTATTATAATTTATCAAAGTGATTACATTATAGGAACTCCTAAGCTTTTGTAAATTTGATTTTCTTTAAAAAATTTTGGCATCCAAAATATTTTTTTATAATCATTATAATTTAATATACAGTCGATTCTGCTTAATTGGGACATGTTGGGACTAATTCATTTTGGCCCAATGAAGTGGCTGTCCCAATTAAACAAACTAATAATAAATTCTAAAATAAAATATGTAATACCGTAGATAAATAAATAATAGGTAAAAAATAATAATAATTAGGTACCTATTTTAATGCATTTTGGTTTAATAAAAACCAAAATACAGAAAATGAGCCGCTGATATTCACGCCTCGCCTGCTAACTATAGAAAACCATTGATCTATTCTTCACCTTCTGGATCCTTTCCATCATGCTTTCTTTTGGATGTTCCTGTAATGCCCACTCCTCACGCAGTTGATTGTCTTGTTATAGGAGATGCACTATGGTAAATTTTGGTACACCATTTATATATCAGCAAATCTACGATGGCTTGTATTAATTGGCTGGCTTTTAATTTTATCCAGCAAAGCAATTTTTCTTGAAAGTGTAAAATCATTGGCATCTTGGCAGTTTTAAAAATTTTAAATAAAATTGACACTAAATGAATATCTAGGTACAATATATAGTAACGGTAGACTTTTAAGCAGATGCATATATGCCAGACGCACAACAATAGATAACTGATTCGCATCACACTAGTGTTGCCAAATATTAGCATACCTAGTGTTGACATATTTTTGAAAAATCCCTAAAATATGTCAAAAATTGCTAATTATCTCTTTTCTGCTACTGTCCCAATTAAGCATTTAAATTATGTATTAGTTTATTAGTTTGGTGTTCTGTTCTTTGAGATTTGACCCAATTAACTGGAATCTACTATATATATAGAATTCTTGAGATTTGGCCCAATTAAGCAGAATCCACTATATATATATTGTGATTTCGCAATTATGCGTTGCCCCAGTTAAGCGGAATCCACTGTATTAATAATAATCTCTGGTAACATTTTCAGTTTTCTATGGCCCTGCTCAGCCAGTTCTCTTGGTGGTCCAATTAAGCAGAATCGACTGTTTTGTGTTAACTTGGACAATATTAAATGAGGACCTACTGTATTGCAATGTATTAAGCAGAATCGAATGTATAGCATAGTACTATAATTTTGTAGAATAGTATCACAACAGTGATTATGGCTCTACATTAAGAGATTGAATGTTAATATGAGTAATGAAATATTATTTTTCTAATGATTGTTCATTATTAATAATGTTATAACTAATGCTATCCTATTGAAGTGTATATTGTACAAAGGCATGGTATTAAAATAGTTCTTATATTTCTTCTGCTTTGTATGTAGATTATGAATACTACATATCATGCTTTTAATTTAATGGAGATGATTTCATAATAATAATATCTGATCCATGTAATGCTTCCAGGAAAGTAAATCTTATATAAATTAGAGACTACCTATAATTAACTTCATTGAATAACATATAAAATAATAAGACAAAGCAAGCATTTTTTGGTATTTTATCAAATGAATACAAAAATAAAAAGTATAAAATTAATGATTTCATCAAAAAATATATGGAAAATTCAGTTTAAACAAATTTTGAATTTATGTAAAAATATCCAAAAACTTAATTTAACTTTCATAAATTTTGTTATTAAATTATATCCTAGCACAGCGATGGCAAACCTTTTGAGCTCGGGGTGTCAAAATTTTGAAAAATCAAAACAATTTTCGTGGCGTGTCACACATCACAAAAGTAAAGACTAAAAAAAAATAGAAATATTTATAATTTAAGTTAATTATTTGTTAAATGGCATTTAAAATACAAAAACTAAATTTATGAAACCAATTATTTACATTTAGAATTCTGTTTTACATATTTCATTGACACTTGATATAAAAAATCAAGTAATATATATATATAATTAGAAAACAAAAACAGAGAAACATTTTGGCATTTTAATATAAATATTGAAGCAAAATGTATTTAAATGTTTTTAATATGTATATTTGTTACGCAATATTATTGTAATTGTAAATGACATCTGGTTTCAGAATTAAATTATTAATTATTATTAACGTAAGTAATAATAATAATATTATTAATAACCAACTCTGGCAGGTATGAAAGACAAATATTGGAATTATGAAATTTTTGTCTTTAAAGATGCGTGTTACCAAAAATGAGCTCATAGGTTCGCCATCACTGTCCTAGCAGATACTAGACTATTTATATAGTCAAAGACATATGGATATATATTGTGATTTCCTTCTTTTATAACTTCAGTGTTCTTAAAGATATTCATTTATTATTAAAGTTCATTTTACTAGAAAATTTTATTATCATCTATTTGCTAGACAGTATCTCACAATTCATACTTATAAAGGTTTATGCTATGAAATAAATTATTTTTATAATATGCATTTTAGGAGAGAGATAATGAAATGTGCTTATTATGAAGAGATTGTTCTAGAAGTTTTATCTACTTTCTTAGCATTTAAATATATATTGGCATTTTTGCCAAAATCATATGATTTGTAGAATCCAAAATATTTCAAAATATAATTCTTTTATCTTTAATGATACCAGATTTCAAAGAGTTACTGTATTTGTTTGAAGGATGTTTTCTCTGTTTTGTTGTAGATCATCATTTTATATAGATGCTAACAGTTTTAATCTCAAGATTTCAAATACAGGTAACCTTCAATTTACAAAGCCTCAAATTACACGATTTCAAAATTATGAAATTTGTTCCTTTATAGATTTTATTACTGTTACACACAGTTTGCATGAATTTCTACACATGTCTGAAGCTTCTCTAAATAAAACAAGAAAGACTACCTGAGTGTCTTCTCCCTCTGCCAATGAGAAGTGGATGGAAACTTCCAGAAATTTTACCTCAAATTATGAAGTTTTGAATTACAAACTAATATTGCAGAGGAACCCTGGCATAAATTAAGGGTTATCTGTCTTGAGATTCCAAATAATTTTAACACTTCTATTTATTTGGTCAGTATTTTTATTAATTAATGGTAAGTATTTTGTAAAATAAATGATCAATATATATGGATATTTTGGTCAGTATGAATAATTAAACATCTGTATCAAATTGTATTTTGTTTATCAATATATATTATAAATCAGAAATGCCTGAGCACGTATGTGTGCTTATAACGCAAGAACAGCTGAATGGATTTTTATGAAACAACTTCTGTTTGTTAGGGAATTTATGTCTGCACTATACAGTGTTCTCATTATCTATATATATATTATAAATCTGAAATGCCTGAGCACACGTGTACACTTATAACACAAGAACTGCTGAATGGATTTTTATGAAACAACTTTTGTTCGTTAGGGGATTTAGGCAGAGAGGCCTTTCAAAGATGGAAGATTGATGCTATTTGAACAGCCTCTTTGGTTACAGTGATCACGTGACATGTTAGCTGGCCGATATCATTAGATTACTATAATCTTGTCTTTAGTAACTGAGCAGTCTCATTGGATCATAATGGACATGTGATTCTTGCACGTGACCACCACTTCATTGGGTTACAATGACCACGTGACATGTTAGCTAACCGATATTATTGGATTACTACGATCTTATCTATGGTAACCGAGCAGTCTCATTGGATCATAATGGACATTTGATTCTTGAACGTGACCATTATAACCCAATGAATCTCATTGGGTTACAACGATCATGTGACATGTTAGCTGGCCAATATCATTAGATTACTATGATCGTCTCCTTAGTAACTGAGCAGTCTCATTGGATCATAATGGACATGTGATTCTTGAACGTGATCATTATAACCCAATGAGACTGCTTTTAATGGCTGATATCGAGTATTGTGCTGTATATTATTTCGTTAAATTATTGAACTTAAGGTTTTATATTAAAAGGTCTTTAAGGTTTTTTTAAATCTTTCTCTAATTTTTTATTGATTACAGCTTACATTACTTTATTTAGCCTAATATACTTAAGTTAAACTTTGATTGGCTTAGTGACCACGTGGTATTTATGTTAAAACGTTATTCGCAGATATGATTATTAGAGATATCTAATCTATATTATATAGGCCTATATATAATATCTATACATATAAATCTAAATACCTGTGCCTGTATGTTCAATTATAAGGCAAGATAATCTCAACCATGATCTATTAGAAATATATCTAATCTGTATATATACACACATATAAATCTAAATATCTGTGCATGAATGTTCAATTATAAGGCAAGATAAGGGGCATTAGGAAATTCAGCTAATTAAATTATAAGGCAAGATAACGGGCATTAGGAAATTCACCCTAAGATTGTTATTATCGTTACCACGTGTGGAGAAACGAACCATCGTTGCCATAGCAACGCAACAATTTGACTTCGATAATAGAGTTTTATAAAAATTATCGAATTATTTATACTACTATTTATGAATTATTTATGATTTATTATTTCATCTATCATCTTTTTTCAATCACTGATTGTTGTTATTCGCAGCATCTATATATATATCTAATATCTATATATATAAATCTAAATACCTGTGCGTGTATGCTCAATTATAAGGCAAAATAAAAGGCATTGGGAAATTCAGCCTAAGATTGTCACTATCATTACCACGTGTAGAGAAACGAACCTTCATTGCCATAGCAATGCAACAATTTGACTTGCAATAATAGAATTTTATAAAAATTATCGAATTATTTATGATGCTACTGATTTATTATTTAATCTATTATCTTTTTTCCAATCAGTGATTATTTTATTTCATGATTTTCACTATTGTAAGTTTTTATTATCCAATCACTGATTATTTTGTTTTTCATGTAAGTTTTTATTATGAAGAAGAATCTGTATTTGAGATTAATTCATGTATTTCTTGATGTTCTTGGTTCGAGATTATAACTGTTGTTTCACGTGTTTTGATATAATTTAGTAGATCGTAGTTGTATAAATTTCATAATGCCACGAAAAAGAAAGATCTCTTTAGGTGAATTAACTCCTGGTGCTAAACGAATGCGTTTAACTCGGGAAAATGAAACAAATACACATATTTAAAGTAATTATTGCCTTCATCAGTTCATTGCAAAATCTCCATAGCAAAAGCAGCATGCCAGTGACGATCATCTGCCTCAAAAACTTGATCAATCTGCAGTTTATATGCATATAAATAAAGCTTTTTGTACAAAATTTTAACAACCACTATGATGTATCTCAAGTTCATATGAGGCACAAAGAATAGATTTCAGGGGATTATGTTGAATGGTATATAGGCCCCTACACAATATCAATAGTCTTGTCAACCTCACTGAGCCTATCAGTTCTTTTAAGATCACCAACATTGCCAGTTTTTTTAAACTTTACATACCAACATTTACTGCTTTTAACATCTGGAAGATCTTGTTCATGTTCATTTCTGAAGTTATTGGCAATTTTGTTTCATGATATCATAAAATACACTGGGCTTATGCTTTTAACATCTGGAAGATCTTGTTCATTTCTGAAGTTATTGGCAATTTTGTTTCATGATATCATAAAATACACTGGGCTTTTTCCTTCGTAGTAGCCATTTTGATACTGGCAACTGCAGTTCCAACTAGATAATCTGCCTATTATGCAGCTTATCTAACTTAGCTTGTCTTACATAATGGTGCAAACTGCATGTTTCTATTTAGCATAATTTTTAAGTTATGAATTTTCTTAATCAGGGAAAGAATTTTATGTTCACTTTTATCTATAGTTCATAAATTGTATATTTTTTCTAAATTAAATTCATATAATCACAAAATAAAAGTATTGGCCTTTCAGATTATAAATATAAGAAACTATTAAAATATTTAATTTAAATATAAAATTTATAGTGCGGGAACCTAAGTGGAACAAACATAGAAAAAGAACGAACCGAATATGTCCAATTCCCTGGGACGATTTTGATTTTGGGTAACCTATGTTACCCGCAATGTCATGGAAGATCGATTCTATTGATACAAAGTTTGGTCCCCATAGATCAAACGGTGTGTGGGAACTATGCTGAACAGACAGTCAAGCAAACATTGCATTTTATATATATATAGATTACGCATAAACATTTTATATTTACAAAAAAAATACATCTTTTAGTCATACAGATGTAAAACGTTGATCATTTTTACAATGTGACGTCACAATTTGCAAGCATCCCCTCTACATCATTTATCATCACAAATCTACTACATACTTCCCTTCAACAGGATATTGATGACGTAATTTATGGATGTTCCTGCCTAGTCGTGTCGTCATTTGTCCAGTACTTTAGCTTTATCTTTTAAGAAATAAGAGGGCGAACAATATTTAACTATTTATGGATGTTCCTGCCTAGTCGTGTCGCCATTTGTCCAGTACTTTAGCTTTATCTTTTAAGAAATAAGAGGGCGAACAATATTTAACTTTTCGATGGATGAAGTGAAAATAATATAAGAAAGAAGAAGAATGATAGGCCACTGGAAGAAAAAAGAAAGCACTTTTTTATCACATAAACGTATCATAAGAGACGATGCCAGGATTCTACCTCCTATACATCGGGATCCAGTACCTAACTAATAGAATTATATATTATGTGTTTCGTCATATCTATAAAATATGTTGATATCCAACATCATGGTTAATGGAAACATGCCATAGATGTTGTAACCGATGCTCAAACATATTTTTACGATATATATTAATATTTATCTCACCTTATAGACTTAGCGATATCAATTTATCACAAACACTGATATTGTCATAATGATATTAAAACCTAACGATAAATTTTTCCAAACTCATCCTTTATTGATTTTATGTATTTTAAACAAATTTTGATCCCTATATTTCTATATCAAGTAAAATAATAGCAAAAAAAAAAAAAAAAAAGAAAAAAACAAATGGAAATAAAGATTATTATTTAAATTTAGAAATTGGCACACAAAATGATGATGATGGACATCAACACGGAATATGTTCCGTGTTGATGTCCATCATCCAGTGATGGACATCAACACAGATTTGTAATGATAAATGATGTAGAGGGGATGCTTGCAAATTGTGACGTCACATTGTAATGTCCACATCTATTTTACTATTAGATACTGAAATAAGTATTTAAAAATATAGGAAAAATTTTATTAATTATGGATGAATTTCTAGTGAATAAATTAATTGATGAAATTAAATTTCACTTTAAAAAAGATAGGAGTGAATCTTTGACTATCACAGGCAGATAATTATGATAAGGAGCGAAGTGTTTGTCAACGATCTAAATATGCAAGTTGACTTTGTTTTGGTGGCCAGACGTAGCCCATTTATGTTAATACGTATGATGACCAGTTCCAAATAATTAATAAAATGAGTGTAATATGCCAATATGTACTATTAAACCACGTATTTCCACCACTTCAGTGGCTTCACTTGTTGCTAGTATTGATCCAGTATATATTTAGATCGTTGGTGTTTGTTTAAACAAAAATAATAAAAAAAGGCTTAAATAAAGTAGAACTTATTTAAAAAAATCTAAGAATATTGTTTGTTTAGATTGAATTAGAATAATGATAATTGTCAAATTGTTACTAATTATGTAAATTTGCATAAATTATTGAGAAATTGGATATATTCAATAAATTTATACTCATATTGTACATGTAAATTTTAAAAAATATTGATAAGTTATTCTGTTGAGATTTATTTATATAAAAATTTCATATCCAAATAATATTGATTTCTCTGAATGAATTATCATTAGAGTATTCACATCTTCAGTGTCTCTTCATCTAACATATTCATAATAGTCCTCATCTACAAGGAACTAATTAAACAAGGATATGAAAGCCAGTATATCTATTCCCTTAAAAAATATTATACAGTATATTAAAATATGTATATATTCCGTATAAAAATTATCCAGCAATTTCTCCAAAGATGGTTATCCTTATGTAGTGCTAGCAGTAAAAAGAGCATCAAAAATTCCATTCAAAAATTGGGAATGGTTAACTCTTTAAAGCTAGCCAATCACCATCTTGTACACAAAGCATCCTTTGCCTTCTAATTATCTGGTAGTAAATAGGAGAGCGATGCATTGTGACGCTTTGTGTACTCGATGGTGATTGGCTAGCTTTAAAGGGTTTATAAGAAAAAATATTGTTTTATGCATTTTTGGCAAATGATTATTTATATCTAAACTTTAAAATAACAGCATAAACTCCCATATAAATAATCATCACTGTTGTAAGAGAAAGAAATTACGAAATAACCGTCTATATAATCTTGGTTAGTTTCGAATACGTAAAAAAAAATATATGATATGACGATCGGTTGGCTGAGATGATAAAGCAGTTACAAGTGTTTATGAAAAAGATTAAAATTATCTCTACCCATTGTTAACAGTGGTAAAAATTGCGAAATAAGATCGAACTATTACATGCTGCGTCAGTTCTATCAGACCAATTATTTGCATCACCTCATCTCCTTATCTCCAAATCGAAGAACTTAAAACCACACTGAAAATCTCTGTTCCTTCACAAACTTTAATCTTACAACAAAATGAAGCTTTGTCTCCTATTCTTGGCAGCTCTAGTTGCCGCTGCTAATTCTCAGGTACGTTTTTTTTTTTTTTACAAAACTTTAATTAATTAGAGAGAGAAATTTTTTTCACAAATTAGTGAATTTTATCTCTAGGCAAAATTTAAATGATAAGATTTCATTGTCTACTTTCCAAACATGGTCATTATATTTGGAATTATTGAAGATGTTCAATTAAAATACATCTTCAATCTGACAACGGATTCGAGGTTTGATTATTTGGTAGTTCAATCACGAATTCTTGTTTGTTAAGCCATCGTTTTCATCCCTAGTTCAAATCAGGAAAAACTTGAAAAATTTAAACATTCTACTGATTTTAAATGGATGAAGTGGTAATACATTTAATGATAGAACATGTCTACAGAACTTCATGAAAATCTAATAATTAGTTCTAAAGTTATTAGTGGAATTGACACAGGCATGTAGCAATCTGTCTATATTGTATGAGTCTCATTTCGGAGGCTTATAAAAGATAACTTGCAAAGTTTGCAGCATATATGCAATGGATTGACACAGGCATGTAGCATAGTAATCTGTCTATATTGTACGAGTCTCATTTCGGAGGCTTATAAAAGATAACTTGCAAAGTTTGCAGCATATATGCAATATATAAAAAGATGTACGTTACTTGAAAATGTTACAAAATAGAAATTTTTGCACATTTTTCAAATATATAAATAATCCCTTATAAATATGTACGTTTTAATAAAAAATTTCTTTGTATTTGCTGTGATTAAAGATAAAATTTTTCTTTACTTATGAAAACGTTTCATTAAATTTAATCACTATTGCAAAATTTCAAATTGCTTTCGTTAACCGCAGAAATTCTTTTTACTAATTTCGAAAAGATTTCTTCATTGTTTAGTGCAATAACTTCATTCTTTGTGAAATATTTTCATTAATTTGTGAAATGCTTTCGCTAAATATTTAGGACTAAGAAGGCAAACTAATATAAGAGAAAATCTTTATATATGTTGTATTTGTCTTTAATAATTCATTTTCTTTCATTTAACTTTATAGTTGTGGTTTTTATTTTATTTTTAGGTCAAATTTAATCACTATTGCAAAATTTCAAATTCCTTTCGTTAACCGCAGAAATTCTTTTTACTAATTTCGAAAAGATTTCTCCATTGTTTAGTGCAATAACTTCATTCTTTGTGAAATATTTTCATTAATTTGTGAAATGCTTTCGCTAAATATTTAGGACTTTAAGAAGGCAAACTAATATAAGAGAAAATCTTTATATATTTGTTTTTAATAATTCATTTTCTTTCATTTAACTTTATAGTTGTGGTTTTTATTTTATTTTTAGGACGAAGATCCTGAACGAGATATCTGGCTTCAGGAATATGATAGTGGTACGTTTTATATTTTACAGTTATAACGGTTAGAAACTTCGATTTTGGAACATGATTCTAAATAACTTTATTTTAATTAATTTATAACAATTTATTGTGTACTTAATTCTCGCCTTTGAAACGAATATTTTTTTTAGACGCCATAGTTCCAGTCTGGGTAAATGGACAACCTTATATATACGATTTTAAAAAGTGGATTCCTCAACGAACAACTAAGGCTCCAAAACGTAAATCCAAAACTTCTAGAAAACCAAGAAGTACCAAAAAACCTAAAAAGAACGACGATTGGAACAAATGGATCCCATCTCACGTAAAATCTTTTATCCCATCTTCAGTTGGATCTTTCGACTGGAAGAGTTTTGTACCTTCAGAACACAAATCGTTTGATTGGAAGAGTTTTGTACCTTCTGAGCACAAATCGTTTGATTGGAAGCGGAGCACAAATCTTTCGATTGGAAGAGTTTTGTACCTTCGGAACACCAATCTTTCGATTGGAAGAGTTTTGTACCTTCTGAGCATAAATCGTTTGATTGGAAGAGTTTTGTACCTTCTGAGCACAAATCGTTTGATTGGAAGAGTTTTGTACCTTCTGAGCACAAATCGTTTGATTGGAAGAGTTTTGTACCTTCTGAGCACAAATCGTTTGATTGGAAGAGTTTTGTACCTTCTGAGCACAAATCGTTACATATACTTGTACAGGGGATCATTAAATTATTAAGTTATAGCGCCACCTGCGGATTTTATCTTTTTAGATCAATCCTTTGATTACAAGAGCTACGTCCCTTCTGATGTCCAGACCTCTTTTGATTACAACAGCTACGTCCCTTCTGATGTCCAGACTTCTTTTGATTACAACAGTTACGTTCCTTCAAAGTATCAGTCTTTCGATCATAAGAGTTTCGAACCTTCAAGCTAAAGACCCGCACTTTGAAGCGCCTAAATAAACTATCCCGGAAAATAGTAATTTAAAAAAACGTTAGTAACTGTTTTAGCTTCAATTATTTACTCGTGTATTTTTATATTTTTATAACTACTTTGTAAAAAAAATTATCAACTTTGTATAAAATACAATATGTGAATTTAGTTTATCAGTAAAGTTAAATAAAACTAGTATATATTATTATTAAAAATTACTTGTATATTGATTGCAGTTTATATCCAAAATACTTTAATTTTTTTTAATATAATGTTTCGGATTTTGAGAAGATATCAGTAAAATTTATTTGCGAAATTACAAAATAAAAGTTTATTCTTTATATTCTTTTCGGTTTTAAATAGTTGTTCAACATATTAATAACTGTTTTGATTGATATTTTGATAAGATTTGTATAAATCTGAATTTAATCGAAATTTTTTTTTTTTTTCAATAATACTGTTATCAGTAGAATTTCTTAACCTTTGATCTGAATGTTTGTTCAAATCTTCACAATCTACACTTGACGACAGCATCGGAAGTCAGTATTGAGTCGACGGGAGCGGCGTGTTACCAACTTTTATGACTGTATTAATGCGCACGGAACAGATTTCGATGTAAAAGGTAACAAGTGTCAATAAGAACGGTGTTTATTTTTATGTAATCGTCTCTCTAGATCACTGGTTCTCAATTTTTTTTCTGTTGACACATTTCAATATTTTAAAATTTGGCGGCACCTAAATATTTTAAATAATAATAAAAATTGGTTGTTAAATCTAAATTAACAGATAGATTATTGTATTTATTCTAATTTATTACATTCAGATTACACATATACTTGTACAGGGGATCATTAAATTATTAAGTTATAGCGCCACCTGCGGATTTTATCTTTTTACAGAAACTATAATTTTAATTTTTATTCCTTAATTTTTAAATTATAAATAACGACAAAAGTTTTGGTTGTCGCAGAAATTCGAGGGTCAGATTTTTCTAACGATACCCTGTTTATAGGAATCGGTACAATGGTTCGACTACAAAAGGGACATCCAGCCAACCACGTTTCGCTATTAATATACAGTAAAACCTCGATTTTACGGACACCATATTATTTATTTATTTTATACATAAATAATATTGTATTAATATTATTTATGTATAATAATAAATAATATTAATACAATATTTGCATAAACTGTCTATAGTATAGCCACATCCAGCATTTCTTATCTGCACTGGTGCGTGTAAAATAAAACACTCATTTATTGCATAATGAGTCATTTTTATTTTACCTACATGTAACATACATATATGTAATAATTTAATTTAAAATACTCTATGTAAAATAATACAGTTTTTAGGCATAACACATTAATTAGTACAGGTATGTTGAAAATGCTAATTAATGTTTATAAAAAATGTTACTTCGATTTTACGGACTAGTCAGATCGGAAGAGCGGTTCAGCAGGCGATTTTACGGACTAGTCTTGCCCCCTATAGTCCGTAAAATCGAGGTTTTACTGTATACTAGAAATTACTCTCATATAAATGAGCGGAAATATAATCTTGTGTGGTTTAATCTAATAATACTGTATATAACTATAAAAACACCTCCGAACTCGTGTAGGGAATCCAAGATGGAATCGTAAAATGGCATCCATTATTATGTTACAGCGCCATCTGCGAATTCTGTATTTTTAGAGGAACTACAATTTCAATATAATTTTTTTTCTTTAATTTTTAAATTATTAATAACAACAAATAATTTAAGCTGTCGCAGACATGCAAAAATTAGACCTTTCTAAAGATACCCTATTTATAGAAATCTGTACAGTAGTTCAACCGAAAAAAGGACATCTAGCCAACCAGCCATGTTTGACTATTAATAATATAATGATTCATATAATTACATAGTCTTAATTTTTCGCGGCACACTAGTGTGCCGCGGCACAGTGGTTTTTTTTTTTGTTAACAGATGACGCCATTTTCCATTCAGGGAGAATACTAAGTGGCGGGGCGAAACAAGCCCTTCCACAGGATACACCCCTGCGGAGGGGTCAGCCGGATTGTGGAGGACGGGGATCGACGCCCCCCTGCGGAGGGGTCAGCCAGATGGTGGAGGACGGGGATCGACGGGCCGGGCCCCATTCTAGTAGAATACTATGTGACGGGACGAAACAAGCCCTTCCACAGGCTGCCCACCCCTGCGGAGACGGGGCGAAACAAGCCCTTCCACAGGCTGCCCACCCCTGCGGAGGCGGGGCGAAACAAGCCCTTCCACAGGCTGCCCATCCCTGCGGAGGGGCTGGGCGAAACAAGCCCTTCCACAGGCTGCCCACCCCTGCGGAGGGGTCTTTCTGGTAGAATACTATGTGGTGAGCGAAACAAGCCCTTCCACAGGCTGCCCACCCCTGCGGAGAGGTCAGCACTTCCACAGGCTGCCCACCCCTGCGGAGGGGTCAGCCGGATTGTGGAGGACATGGATTTAGATTTCACAGACTGCCCACCCCTGCGGAGGGGTCAGCCGGATTGTGGAGGACGAGAGATCGTTTCCCACCCCTGCAGAGGGGTCAGCCGGATTGTGGAGGACGGGGATCGACGAGTCCGGACCCAATGATAAATATTTTCAAGGGGTGAACCCAGGACTTCCACTGGACCCGGATCCCAAGATAAATATTTTCAAGGGGTAGGACCCGAGACTCGAACCCGGGTCCTCAGAGTGGAAAGCCGAAGCGTTTCCACGCGGCCAATCCGGCCGACTCAACCTTGGGATATGGTTGAAGCGTTTCCACGGGCGGCGGGATGGCCGAGTGGTAACGCGTTGGCGTACCACGCTGGAGGACCCGGGTTCGCGTCCCGGATTTTTTTCGGGGTGCTGGGCCCGGCCCGGTGATCCCCGTCCTTCACCATCCGGCCCCCCTCCACAGGTGTGGGTGCAGCCCGTGGTTGGAACTGGCCCCGTCCCCTTAGTAATCTCCCTGATTGGAAAGGGGACATAAAATATGCAAAACAAAAAAACAAGCGTTTCCACGCGGCCAATCCGGCCGACTGGCACAGTGGTTGATAACCACTGCTCTAGATTTTCAGTTTCGAATAAACATTCAGTATAATTTGCTATGTTTGACGGCTAAGCGTGCAGCATTTCGAGAACGACTTAAAATTACAATCTCCGCCATTTTAGAACAAAATCGATTGGAGGGCGCAGAACATCATTGCGCATCTGATCATCATTTATATTATAGACATGCAGATAATTTACAACATTAATATCGTAATTTTATTCGAAGCTTATAGCTTGTCAAAATTGTCATCATTTTATGGCAATTTACTGTAACGTCGCGAATAATCTAATGGACTATATCATCGGCATAGTGATATAAATCAACTTCGGCTCTTCCATCGACTCAATATTGACTTCCGATGCTTCTTTATTTATAGATATGTCGAGTTAAAATAACAAAAATAAGTAAATTTCTCAAGTCATTTTCAACTGGAAATTATTAAGCGGAGAGGCTTTCCGGTACCAGGGGGATTGACTATCAATTATTCCTACTAATGAAGTTTCATTCCTACCAATTATCTTGCTCATTTTTTTAACTGCCCATACAAAGTATAAAATAAACTAATTAAGAACTTAACTTTATCAGGGGCAACGTTACATCTGTAATGGGGTTGATTGTCAAATGACAACTGAGACATGAATCCCCGAAAAAAATGTGGAGGTATGGAATCCCAAAATTAATCTCGAAGCTTCTAGGTGCAGCATCCGGCCATTTACTCTAATTAGTCAATTGATTCATTCTTTCCCAACTTTTAGTTGCTAGTGTCACATAAGGCTGATGTCACACGCAGTAGTGTTCCTAGCATTGGTGTCAGCCGGTGGGGTAATTCATGGTGTCACTTCTTCAGTATTACATAAAATGTTTGATCGTTAGAAAGCATGAATTCAAGAGTTCATAGGGGGTATCATTTATTGTTAGAATCTAAACATTAAAAACCATACATACATATATTAGGTAGCTTAACTATGACACGAAATAAGCACTAAAGCGGCCGTCACACCTTGCGATTTTTAGCTGCGGCCGCGACCGCGACCGGAAGAAGTCGCTTGTTGCACTTGACTGTTCGTGGTCACACTATAGTTACCGCTGTCGCGCTAATCTACACTTTTAGCCAATAAAATTGTAGCAATGGCTGACTTGGTTAAGCAATGAAGTAAATCCCACAGACATTCCCTTTCGTTAATCAATTCTATTAATCTGCATTCTCATTCAGCGTTCCAGACCATGCTTGTAGCAATTTGGTTTTGAGTATACCGCTGATGATGTCAGAGAATGAGAGCTTCTCATTGGATGTGCAGTTGCGACCATCGCCACAAGAACAAACTTTTTGTTGACGAGCGACGTCGCATCAGCGACCGGTTCGGAGGGGGTTTACGAGTTAGGCTGGATTCACACTGGCCTTGCGACTACGATCTCGACCACAACCGCGACCGTTGCTATAGAAACAATCCCATAAGGCCTCGCTTCCCGATTCTCTACTGCGACCACGACAATATTCAACTTGCTGAATATTGTCGTGGTCGCAGCGGTTACGTCATTACGATAGCCAATAGAAAGGAGGCATTTGGCCATCTATTACGAGCTGTATGCTATATCAGCTCTTATTGGCTATGTTTACGCAGTTGATTCGAAAATCGTGAAGACGGTCGTGATCAATGTCAATGTGCATGTTCTATCGCAAGTTGTCAGTCATTGTCGTAGTCGTAGACGTGGTCTCAGATCAGTGTGAACCGTCGCAAGGCCAGTGTGAATCCAGCCTTAGGGAGAAGAGCCAGTTCCTGTCGCGGTCGCGGCTAAAAATCGCAAGGTGTGACCGCCGCTTAAGTGATTCGCAATTAAAATTTCATTTCAGTGATATTAGATATAGTAGGTAGAACATTTTTGTCCATAGAAAAATTTGTTGAGCTGGAAAACTAATGTAAACAAAGGATCAGGTGACGTCACTATCGGTTGATTATTTCCCGCCATAATTTACGACGCCGACATCCACGTTGATCGTCAAATGTGGAATTGGTTACTTTATTTCTATGTTAAATTAAAACTTACAAATTTTTAAATAAAACTAATTTATCAAATTTTGTATGTGAAGAAACAGCAAATCATATATTTTTTAACATCTTGGGAGTAATATCCAATGTTTGAAAACGTTGGATGTCAACTCCCACGATGGTATCTCCTCATGCGGGCCGCACCCCCATATCCCCTAGTGACGCCACTGGTCACGTGACCACGAATCATTTTTTGTCATTATATGATGCCACTTTCCAATTTATTGATCACCATACTTGACAACATCGGAAGTCAATATGAGAGCGAAAGTCTATGAGAGCAGCGTATTACCAAGTTTTGTGACGGTATTAATGCGCGTAGAACAATCGATTTGTATGTAAATGGTAACAGTATCACTAAGAACGGTGTTTACTTTTATGTAATCGTGTCTATGAGTTTTCAGTTTCGAATGAAAATTTCAACGAAATTTGATTCGTTTGACGACTAATCATGCAGCCTTTTGAGAACGATTGAGAATGATTTAAAACTTTCAATAGATTAAAACATTTTTATTAATAGTTGAGTTCATTTCAAGTACTCTCCATAGAGGCGCTTCGTTCGTTTCTTGTATACAATACTCTCTATGTGTGTCCCATCTTTCTCACCTAATCTGTGGGCGGAAGTGTTGAAAACCTCATTTACGACTAATCATTGCCATTTTCAAATGTTTTTGGAAGCTCAAGGAGGTAACAAAGCGAATCCGATATATGTTAAGCAAATGCATAGTCGCTTTGCTGAACAGTATATTATCTATTATCCGGGTTGCGGATGAACTCCAGTTAGTCCCAACGCGGAAGTGATGTTTTATCTTAGATGCGAAACCTAAAGGATTTTTAAATACTCCAGATTTATTTATCTTGGATAACTGGTCATCAAAATTTAGAATAAATTAAAATCACTACTAGATTGCAATTCTTGTTCCCTTTTTCAATAAATAATATAACATTTGAATATTTGCAATTTATTTTCAATATTAAATTCATATGGTCAGTAATTGTGAATTATTTAAATATTTTGTGGATTATCCGGGTAAATTTCCTGACTACACCGGGTTGTTTTTGCATATTTTACGCTCCTTTCCAATCAGGGAGATTACTAAGGGACGGGGCTAGTTCCAACCATGGGCTACACCCACACCCGTGGACGGGGACCGAATGATGAAGACGGGGATCGCCGGGCCGGTCCCCGCACTCCGAAAAAATCCGGGACCAGATCCGGGTCCTCCAGCGTGGCACGCCAAAAGCGTTAAGGCCGGTTTACACCAAGCGCAAGCGTTAACGTTTGCGCGCGCTTTCGTCATAGCTCCGCCCCTTTTGTGCCGTGTGGCTGTTCATGTCTAGCGTTAATGCGCCGCAAAGTGAACGCCGAGTGTGCGCCGTGAGATTTCAACTATTTTTAAGTTTCAGACCAACGCTGGCGTTGGACATGCGCACTGCTAATTTAGAATTACAAATGGAGGAAGAAAGAATAGATGAAGTTCTCATTCAGTGTGTGAAA
>AYEL01086297.1:0-41479 GCA_000484575.1 Olivierus martensii
CGTTCTTGGACTGCTCCTCGTCCGGTTTTACTAACCGAAAATTAACGGTAATTTGTTAATTGACATCATAAAAGGAGCTTTGTTAGTAAGACTGGTCTGTGCTTAAAACTCGCACTAATCGAGACCTACCTGTATACACGAAAACTTAATTTTACCATACCTGTATGGCGGAGAGTTGACGGCGAAAGTGGAAGGTGGTGAAGAAGTAAAATGTTATTGTTTGGATGGGGATTATTTGTGTCCTCTCGATACCACCCGATTCTGCTTCAAATCTACTGGGCCTCTGTCTCACTAAAATGTTATCCAGTATTTGTTTATGTCTACGTTTTAAAATGTTTCTAAAATGACACGTGACATCATCATTGAATTTATGTTGACGGCTTGCATTTTCGTAACTCGAGTCATCCGAGACAATTTGGAAAATTTTTTCATAAACCGAATTGTTCGTGATCCGAGCCACTTGTAAACAGAAGTTTGATTGTATTCTGTTGAATTTCAAGATAAAAAGGGAAGTATTATCCACCCAAAATTATCAAATTAAATTTTCTAAAAATTTTAGCAAAAATTTAAGTTCTATAATTTATAAAGAAAAATGACAATTTTACTGTATGATATGAATCTCTAATCGTTACCTGCGATTTTAACATTGCACAATTTTCTACACAAATTTATTATATTAACAAAAAATGGCAGTTCTATTTTTATGGCATTGTAGTAACTTTCAATATATAATAATATAGTTTGCAAATGTATATATAACTTTTTAAAAATGTAAAATATTTAAACTCTTTAAAAATGCAAAAAACATAGCATTTATATTAAAAATGGATCCATAAAAACAGAGAATTAGTTATCTCCCTTAAGACCTACCTGTATACACGAAAACTTAATTTTACCATACCTGTATGGCGGAGAGTTGACGGCGAAAGTGGAAGGTGGTGAAGAAGTAAAATGTTATTGTTTGGATGGGGATTATTTTTGTCCTCTCGATACCACCCGATTCTGCTTCAAATCTACTGGGCCTCTGTCTCACTAAAATGTTATCCAGTATTTGTTTATGTCTACGTTTTAAAATGTTTCTAAAATGACACGTGACATCATCATTGAATTTATGTTGACGGCTTACATTTTCGTAACTCGAGTCATCCGAGACAATTTGGAAAATTTTTTCATAAACCGAATTGTTCGTGATCCGAGCCACTTGTAAACAGAAGTTTGATTGTATTCTGTTGAATTTCAAGATAAAAAGGGAAGTATTATCCACCCAAAATTATCAAATTAAATTTTCTAAAAATTTTAGCAAAAATTTAAGTTCTATAATTTATAAAGAAAAATGACAATTTTACTGTATGATATGAATCTCTAATCGTTACCTGCGATTTTAACATTGCACAATTTTCTACACAAATTTATTATATTAACAAAAAATGGCAGTTCTATTTTTATGGCATTGTAGTAACTTTCAATATATATAATAATATAGTTTGCAAATGTATTATAACTTTTTAAAAATGTAAAATATTTAAACTCTTTAAAAATGCAATAAACATAGCATTTATATTAAAAATGGATCCATAAAAACAGAGAATTAGTTATCTCCCTTAGATAAAATAATTAGCATTTACTTTTTAACCTAAAATCAGAACCGGATTAATGTAGTAGCAAAAGTAGCATATGCTACAGCCCAGTGCCAATAAATATGTACTGTATATAATTTTTTGGTCATCTTCTAATACAGGTGTTAAAAACCAATGATCTTGCAATTTATGTCATATTTTGCACCTTTTCATTTGGTTTCACGAAATTGTGAGATAAAGAGCATAAAAGGGTGACTCTTCATTATCTTAATTTAAACTTTATTTTGTGGCTTTTATTTTTTTTTTATTATAAAATAGTTAGGGCAAGAGGTGTTTATGTGTATGTAAATATATATATAGAATTGTGAAATGGATATATCCTATATCAACAACAAATTTGCTCATGCTAAATGTAGAAAAATTAATATTTTTTTCACAGTAATGCTGACTGTGCTGTTACTTTTGATAATGATAATTAATATGCAAATTAAAAATGTATATGTTCACATATATTTGTATTATTTTATTATTATTATTTTTAATATAGGCTCCTTTTTAACATATGCTACAGACCCCACACTAGCTTAATCCAACCCAGCCTAAAATTCTATAATAATAAACTCAGCACTTCTTGCAGTAAAGTATTCAACTTAAATTTATTAACTTAAATACACAAACGTTTTTGGTGTATCTATACACCCTCTTCAGGTATACTCTTTCGTTAACCTAATCGAATCAAGAAATTCTTACAATATAGTACTAGTACATCAACCTAACATTCTAGAACACACATGTTAAAATATTCTAATATTCCACCATAATATTTTAAACGTGTGTGTTCTAGAATGTTAGGTTGATGTACTAGCATTGTAAGAATCTCTTGATTCGATTAGGTTAATGAAAGAGTATACCTGAAGAGGGTGTAGATACACCGAAAACGTTTGTGTATTTAAGTTAATAAATTTAAGTTGAATACCAGCCTAAAATATAGAACAAAATT
The DNA here is from genome assembly GCA_000484575.1 of Olivierus martensii. Classification (NCBI taxonomy): domain Eukaryota; kingdom Metazoa; phylum Arthropoda; class Arachnida; order Scorpiones; family Buthidae; genus Olivierus; species Olivierus martensii. The sequence continues at coordinate 2,578 of AYEL01086297.1, forward strand.
ATTAGTTTCATCTAATAATTAAAATGTAAGTAAAAATAGGAATTTAAATGTTAATGTAAAATTGGTATCAAATTTTACCATTAAATTTTAGTATTTTTAATCATTACCAAAATTTTCTTCTAGATCCACAGATGATTTATGCTATTATTTTTTATCTGATTACAATTTAAAAAGATTCCAATTAGTAGATTAAAAAAAAATTACATTATTCAACTGTTCACAAAATTCCATGAACAAAATTTAAATTCTGTTCATAGAATTTTCTTATATAAAACATTATTTAGGCTTTTATCACCTGCACAATATTTTTCTTGAATTAAAACCAATTTTATTTTAAAATTGTTTATTTTTATCATTAATTTATTTTGAAAAAATATTCAATTTATTCTGAATTATTATATATATATTATATTATTTGAATTATTATATATATTATTAAAGTTTTCTTAGTAATTATATTTTACAGACAGTATTTTCTGATAAAAACTATACAGATAAAATTTATCTTTAGCATAGTGAATTTTGAGAAATATTCTTTAATTTATATTGTATATGATTTAAAAAATGAATATTGTAATTATTTTTTAAAAAATTTACAATTTTTTTTAAAATAAAATTTGTTTAAACTGTTAAAAAAGATTAAACAAATTATTAATATAATCTGATTTTCATCTAATATTAAAATAACTAATTTAATTATATATTGCATTTTTTGTTGTCTGAATACCTAACATTGATATGATCAGAAAAATATGGAATAATTTATGTTAATCAAATGTGCATTAATTTAATGAAATGCTTAATTCATTTCTGATCATGAAATGATTAATTTCAGTTTTGATGCACCATATTTGTGTTTATATTCTTCAAATAATTCTTGCAGACTATTTATATATTTATCATGAATTGTCTGAATTTCTTCAGTAGTTGGATTTTCTGTTTTATCAACATCAATTGGTTTTCCAACTGAAAAGAAAATTTCAATTTACAAAAATGTTTTGCTAACAACTCAATCTTTAATTTACTGTATAGAATTTATATTCTAAATATGAATACTTTTTTTAAGGCTAACTAAATACTGCCATAAATTTACATTTATTATTGTTGAAGTCACTGATCCAGTGCTATACTCACCCTTCTTGATGCCAAAGTTGTTATCAAATTACAGTGCCCTCAACTAGAGTTTCAGTTTAAAAGTATGCATATATTAAGTAAATACAGTTATTTGGAGTCAGGTAAACTATTACTATTTAGGTCTAGCATTAAATATTGCTAAATGATAGTGAAGTAATATATAATGTTTTACCGGTTTGTTAAAACAATTTTCTCCTCTTGCTTGATAGTGGCAAGAAAAATAACTATAGTATTCAGTTTTGAGTCATAACATATTATTATTGAGCTCGATAAAGGCAAAAATTGTTTTGATTTTTATTTGTCATTAAACATATATAAAATACCAGAAAATAAAATTATTAAAATATCATCGTTGAATTAAAGTAGACACAAGCTAAATTAGTTTTTATTGTAAAAATGTAATTATTCAGCCAGTTATGTAAGAAAAATAATTATTATTCTTTAATTGGAATATTTTTGATCATCTATATGGTCGAGAGATCAGAATAACATTACAATTTGGACTAAAAAAGAACTAATTGTATTATAATACCATTTGGTATTACAATACAATTCTTTTTTCAAATGTAATTTAATAGTTTAAATTATAGCCTTAGTAACCTTTAACCAGGGTCAGATGCAAACATGAGCTATATGAGCTTGAATTCAGGATCTCTCAGGAAGTCAGGGCTGTGCAGGCAAATATAAAAAATATATACAGTATATAATAACAAATAACTTGATTATTAGAAGTTATTGTTATTAACTTATAATATTAATACATATATTCCTTTCTTCCATTCTAGAATGAAAAACATTAAAGCAATATATTTCTATTGAAAAAATAATATTTAAAAGTACTTACTGACAGTAACAATTTGCTTTCTGTAAGGTAAATATCCCATGTTATATTGAAAGATTCCTCTTCCATAAAATATAGGTGGAGAAAATCCAAGAAACTTTGTTAATCTATTTTGAAGATTTCTTATAAAAGATCCATCTGGATTTTGTAATTGATTAAAAATGTCATTTTCACCAAACGAAAATACAGGAACTAAGGAAGCTCTAAAATGAAATATACTTTTTAATACTTTAGAAATTAAAATAAATTTTTTAATTACCTAAATAGTTTCTATTTGATGAAAATAATCTCAAAATAAATATATCTCAAAATAATTTTTTTTCTGAAAAAATATCTTAAAATTCTTCTAAAATATTTTAAAATTTTAGAATAAGTTATTATGTTTATATAATGGTATTTATATCCCATTATATTCCACAAAATTTTTAAAATTGTCTTCATTACAAATACATGTATAATAATTAAATCAAATGGAATATTAAAACAATTTGTTACGTGAATTAATTTACTTATAGCCAAATTTTTTAATTTGAAATCTTAAATTATAAAATAAGAGATTTTTTAAATAGAATTATATTTAATATATCTGGAAAAATTGATATTAAATTAACAATATGATAATAACTTGCTAAAATTGCCATTTCTATGTTTTAATTCTGTATATTAAGAATTTTTCCCTAGAAACATTATCACATGATATACAGTAGTACCTCACAATTTGACACTAATCCATCGCCGAACTAATGTCGAATTGAGAAAATATCGAATTGCGGGACAATATTTCCCATATATTACTATGGAAATAGATTAAGTCGTTTTGGATCTCCATCCCACTCCCCTAACTAGTGAGAGAGAGATACAATATATTATTTACTTTACTATACGTATTTTTTTTATTGTATAACACACTAATTACAAAATGAACTATTTTATACATAATGCACTCAATGTATTAGCCTTTGGATGTTGGAATAAAGTCTTCTTTATCCTGTTCTATCTTTGAATCTGTGAAACCAGGCTCGACTTGCTTTACATTCCTCACTTTCAACTGAGGTACATCCTGGAGTTTTCTTCTGCAATTCTTTGAAAATTATCCTAGCCTTCTCATAGATCATTGCCTGAGTTATTCGATATCTCTTCATATATCTTTATCTAATTCAGGTGAGAAGCAACTTTTCCATTTCTTCATTGATTTCATCTATTCTTAATCAGAAATCTTCATTGCTCCAGCAGACACCCTAACACCCATTATCTCTCTCTGTTGCAAAACATTGCCAAATTGTCCTAAAAATGCAATACTTTTGAGCTACATCTGTAATTGTTTTATCTTTCTATACATTATCTATGCTCAATCAAGTTTTCTTCTTTCCTGAATTATTCTTCTGTTCACTTCTCTTTGAACCTATCCCTAAATTTCACTCAAGAAAATAATAACTACAGATGCAAAAATTTTTTATTTTCTGAAAAATATAGAATTGAAAATTAAAACCAACAACACAGCAAATACCAAAGCAGCCCAACAAGAACTGACAAATAACAAATGACATCACACAATTTCATGCACGCACATTGCCATCCCGCAAAACCCAACTGTCGAATTGCGAGACTGACGAATTGCGGGACGTCGAATTGTGAGGCACCACTACACTCTAAATCAAGAGTTCTCAATCTTTTTTTGCTTGTGGACCGAGTGTTAATTTTACATATGTGGGTTCCCATATATGCATATGTAATATTCCTAAATGAAATGTTTATTTGTAGATTAGTAAAAGCTAATAATTAAATAATTCCAATATAACGACAGAATTAGGAAAAAAAATTAAAAAAAAAAAATACTATTTCAAACAACATATATAAATTTATTCCTAAGGCTATTAAGTAGGATCCCATTAAATAGACCCTACTAATGAGATCCTTGTGGCTGATGTTTTGCTATTAGCATTTACAATATTTTATCATGAATCCCTTAGCTCATATTATGGACCCCAAAATACAATTTTTTTTGTGGACCCCTCCTCAAAGTTTCTTTGGAACCTGGTTGGGAAATGCTGCATTAAATCAATAACAATGAAGATGAAAATAACACTTAGTTCTTCCTATTTTAATGATGTTTAATAACAATTAACAAAAAGTCCAAACAAAATAGAATGGCCAGTCATTCAGATTCACAGTAGAATTAGCAGGCATTAATTTATTTTTATGTTATTTAAACTGTCATTCATCATCCTATTCTAGTCAGATTACAATAAGATGTCTTTAATATAATAAAATTACCGTAATTATTTTTTAAAACTTGAAAACCAAATTGATTTACTTTTAATATTGAATTAAAATATTTTAATTTTATTGAATTATCGAATCATTTTTATTGATTTTTTTTATTATAGGAATTATAAATATATTATAGCTATAAGTATTATCAATTTTTAGTATATCTAAAATGATGTTACATGAAGTCTTATTTTTTAAATATTCATAATCATTGAAAATAATCTCTTCCTTGGTGAATTGATTTTCTGTGACCCAAACTCGATTATTCTCTATTATAAACAAAAACAATCCAAATAAAAAAAAAAACAGAACTTATTGTAGCCCTTCCATCACTGACAAGAATATTTGATAGCTGTTAAGTTCTTATTAGTTGAAAATGAGGGGAAAACTCTAAATATATAGATAACAAATATGATGAATATAAATTAATTTCAAATATTTTATAATTAGCTATAATTTTTTAATTTTACTGTACTTGTTTTTCTATGAATAAAATTTAATTAGAATAATAATATATAAAATCAAATTCTTGAAAATTAATATACCAAATACAAAAAATTAAAATCTAACTTAAAAATCTAAAAAACTAACCCATGTTTCAATGCTAGTTTCACAAATCCTTTTCTACGACGTAATGTTAATGTAACTGAACCAGGATGAGCATCTAAAGCTTCAGCAGCTCCTCCAATCACTAGTGCGATTGCTTGACCTTTACCTTCTTTAGTTAATAACCATTCTATACTTTCTTTTGAGGCAGAACATGTTCCTAATGAATAAGATAAAATAAAATTATGAATATAAGTAATGAAAATTTTAAGAATTTTTAATAATTGGAAATATTTCATTTTTAAGTTTAATTTTATGTTAATTTTCAAAATATACAAAAATTGATTGAATTTAAAATTATTCTTGATAGATTAATATTAAATTTTAATTATTCACTATGGAAATAAGAGTGATTTTTTATATTCAAGTTTAAATAAATTTCAGTTTATAAATTTATTTTAATGAATAAACATCAACATTCTACAGCAATGATTTTCAACTGGTATGCCATGAGAGGATCTTAGATATGTTGTGAAAATTTTTAAAGATCATTAATTAAATTATTTTTGAAAGAAATCCAAAGCACAATAAGTGTACATATCAAAATTAAACTCTCTTTAAATTGCTTATATGAGTATATCATTATTATAATGAATGTATATATAATATAGTAAATACACTGATGGAAAAAAAAAATCCCAACACCAAGAAAGACTTGTGTTAGATAAACAAAATTTACAGACCCATGATTTGTTCAAGCATTTATGGATAAATAATGATAAATACATATCCTTTCTGTACAATTTTGTGTAATATTTGCCATTTCTTATTTGTATGAAAATATCAAAGTATGCTATCTCACTCTTATTCCATTTCTGCATCTTAAGCTCCAGATCTAAGTTTTGGTCAGATAATTTCTCTTCTAGTTCTATGTTGTTTTACTTCTCCTCACTTTCTTTTCTTGTTTCTACTTCTTTTCCTTCAAAATTATTTCTTTTTCCATTATTATTTCTGCTCATAGCTCAATGAAAATTTGGCTGGTTAAAGTGAGATCAGCTAACAGTCTATTGTATTATACATTTATATATTATAACATAGCATTAAAAATAAGATGATAATAGAAATATCAAATAATTAAAAATAACAAATAACAATTATAAATAATATAATAATAATAATAATTAAAAATTTTAATAAATTTAGTTTTACAAAACACTCACTTCATTGTTCTTATTTTTCTCATTTTGCCATGGATCAGTAATATCATTGTCATGGATAGGCATTTTGCATTTCTATATCATTAATTAGTTAAAAGAGTATAAGCAAGATCAAATTTTCATAAACTTTCAATATGACATCATCATCTTATAACATTCAATAGTTTTTAAGTTCATCTTATAGTATAATTTATTCAAATATAATTAGTATCTGATCATATAACAGATCAAATTAGCTATAATTTTTTATAATTGATCAGAAGTAAAATATTTTCTATTCTTCTGATATTTTTGATAAACTTTATAATATTTTTTGTTTATTCATTTGTTCAAATAATTTAATTAATTATTAATAATATGTTATATATAAATTTTTCTTAATTGATAACTAAGTATAATTAAATGTACTGTTTTATAAAGCTTGCATTTTTTATCCAACAAAAAGTTTATTTTATATAAAATCATTTAAAAGTTTTAATAGTTATTATATAAATATATACAGAAATATTATTTAAATACATTTATATATATATATATATATTTGTTTGTCAGCTTGTCTATCCTGCCAAGGTTCCCGAATTCTTTAACTCTTCGGACCAAATTTGTTTGGAACTTCCTATGGCCCTATTCCTGTAGGTAACATAGGCTATCTTAATTAGCCTCTGTTATCTGCAGGGATAATAGTAATATAGGCTAACTATCCCAAAAACCCTACCTCTTGAGTCAAGATCACACTAGGCAGTGGGATATTTTGGAATGGCACTTAAAATTCTTTTATTCAAATTCATCAGTATCATGTCTGGATTTGGGATGACATCACAATGATGCAAAGTTCGTGAATGTTCTAGAAATTACGAGGGTCATATTAAAGAACAGCTGAATGAATGAAACCATAGAAGAAATCAAATTATATAATCAAAATTAAATTTTTTTCTAATATATTGCATGTTTTCAAAATATGCCCAACAATGTCAGACACACCTGCTTGCGTGTATGTGTGTGCACGTATATGCATATATATTTTTATATTTTTATTGTAGTAGGGTATGCATGGAGGAAGTATTTGCTTGCTTATAAACAATATACAAATATATATAGGCATACCTTACTTTACAGCACTTTACTAATATTTCATGATTTTTTATATATATTAAAATGAAAATTATCTGCAAAATAATACTTAGAATAGGTATATAAAACAAATCAGTGTATAGACAGATTGGACTCAGAGCAATCCTGAAAAACTGAAGATGTGATAACTGGAATTGAACTTTGATCTTTCAAGGTGATATGCAAATAAATCATAGCCATCTGGTCAAATTTTTTGGACTTAGCATTATTACACTTAATAATAGTATAAATATGTTTTAGGCTTTTATATGCATTAGCAAATGAAAGAAGACTGTGATTCGCTTCACAGCAGGGATCAAATGTAACCACTACAACAACAAGTATTGGTAAAAAGAATATCAACAAATTTATTCATTCAGCTAACAAGTGTTTTGATTTTTTGCATTAGTGGTAAAGTTTTTTCCCAAGCTTTGGATCCATTTAGAAAATGAAAAGAAAACGAATTAATATTTGATGGAATATTTCATAGAAATGGAATTTTTATATGAAAATCTAAAATACTGAAAATCAAGAATACAGTATATTTAATTTTATATATTTATATTATGCATATACATATTTTTGAATGTAAATGAAAAACATTAGCATTATAGTAAAGATATTGATACCATATTCAGTTTGATTTAATTGATATTTGTGGCTGTAACAAATAAGATAAATTAAAGAGAAATAAAATTCAGAAAATAATTTTTATTTATAAGTCTTATAAAAATTAAAGGTTACTTTAAAATCTTATAAAAGCTTTACTAATGAATGAATGTTTAGGAAGGTTTTAACTTACTGCTGCCATTAGAAGTTAAAAGATGGCAAAGCAATATTAAAAATATTATTCTTTACTTTCTAAAGTGATGATTTTTCCTAATCTCATGAAAATACTGAATTATAATTCACATTTTATTTGAACTTCGGTACAAACAATTAAATTGATCATCCGCCACTTTAATCTCCACTCGCGACCTCTAAAGAAAGAAAGAAATGATTTATTTAAAAGCATATTGTATTTATTTTATTAACTGTTAAATGAAACTATTATTATATAGTAAATATTAACATTTCATATAGTTTTTGAAGTAATAATTTTATGAGAATGTTGATGAAAAATCATTATTAGATTAGCATTAACAGAAATGGAAAATACAAATAAAATCTATAGAAATTATAAATGAACTTTTATTAATAAATTTTTTTAGGGAATTTTGTTTTTAGACTATTTTCTGAATGAAAATGTAGTCAATAATGGGTGAGTTCAGAACCTTGGTTCAGAAACGCTCCAAGAAGTCTCAGCTGAAACTAAAGAATGACGTCACATCACGAGGCAATGGGATTTACTGAACGGCTGGAGGTCCAATTGTTCAACAAATCATGTTGTCTGATGATCCCCACTAATCGTGACGTCATTCTTTAACTTCTCCAGCAGAGACTTCTCGAAGCATTTTCTGAACTCACCCAACATTATATTCTTGTTAGTTTGTGTGTCTACTTATAATATTTGAATAAATTTTAATGAAATTCAGTAAGAACATGCTGCTGTTTAAGATAAGTTTAAAGCCATATTTTTATCTTTTTACTTTCACCTAATTAAAAATGCAGAACATACAAATTTTTGTTATAATCTGTTAATATATCTTAACAAATTATTAGATTTTTCCGACATTTAACAGGCTTACCAAGCAGCTGAAGATCACTTCAATTACATACCGGTTAACTCTTTATCTATAACTATTTCAAAATAGCCATGATCAATCTTCTGAGATTTTCCCGTAATAACTCATTGAACTTACTTCAAATAGATAAAGTTTTAATATTCAATAAGAAAACTAAGCTTTGAAATAATTTTGATAACATTTTAATATCGTATCTTTTTCAATCATTCCAAAATAATTGCCACATTGTGCATCGGAAAGAGCTCAATGGGCCGATTATTTAGTAATACTGTACAATTTCTTTCCAGAACTGATTATGTTTTTAAAGACGCCAAGGTTTAACGCTTCTTCAATAACCTTAAGTGGAGTCAATCCCTTTATTTTACCTGGGATTGAGCCTCGGCTCCCACCCCTTGAAAATATTTATCATGGGGTCCGGGCTCGGCCCATCGATTCTCGTCCTCCACAACCAGCTGACCTCTCCGCAGGGATGGGCAGCCTGTGGAAGGGCTTGTTTCGCCCCGCTACATAATATACTTCTAGAATGGAGTATGGCGTCATCTATTGACACAAAAAAATCCCTTTATATTAAGCGTTTTTCTAATCATTTCCTATTATAAATGGTAATACAATTTCAGAAATCTCCTCCAGCGGTCTAGAGTGTCTTATGGAATCGAGGAAGATAAAGGATGGTTATTGAAAAGTTGGGCAATCCGTGAAAATTTAAGAAATAGAATCAGTATTTGATCTTTGATTTTTCAAATTTATATTGTATTCTGATCATATTTATTCAGACGAACTTTTCTCTCCATCAAAGAAAGTACTACAGTGTTCTAGAATATGGTCTAATTATAGCCAAATCGATAGCTAAAGGATTTGTTAATATTCAGAGGATCCACACTGCGAGAAATACTAAATTTGAGGTCGTGTGTTTGTCTATCCGGACACAATGATCAGCTTTTTTGCAGTTTTACGCTCCTTTCCAATCTGGGCGATTACTAAAGGGCGGGACCAGTTTCAATCATGGGCTGCATCCACACCCGTGGAGGGGGGCCGGATGGTAAAGGATGGGGATTGTCGGGTCGTGCCCAGCCCCCGAAAAACCTTTTCAGGAGATGCCGCACCTGGGACGCGAACTCGTGCCTCTTGCATGGCACGCCACCGTGTTACCACTCGGCTATCTGGACTCCACAATGATCAGCTGTAGTCGGCCGGATTGGCCGCGTGGAAACGCTTCGGCTTTCCACTCTGGAGGACCCGGGTTCGAGTCTCGGGTCCCACCCCTTGAAAATATTTATCATGGGGTCCGGGCCCGGCCCGTCGATCCCCGTCCTCCACAATCCGGCTGACCCCTCCGCAGGGGTGGGCAGCCTGTGGAAGGGCTTGTTTCGCCCCGCCACTTAGTATTCTCCCTGAATGGAAAGTGGCGTCATCTGTTAACAAAAAAAAAATAGAATCATGGAGAATGCGATAGCCCTCTGCATGATATGATCGATAAATATATATATATTCATATATACAGACAGACAGAACTATTTTTTTTAACAGATGACGCCATTTTTCATTTAGGGAGAATACTAAGTGATGGGGCGAAACAAGCCCTTCCACAGGCTGCCCACCCCTGCGGACAATAGTTCTGTCTGTCTGCATATATGAATATATATATTTATCGATCATATCATGAAGAGGGCTATCGCATTCTCCATGATTCTATTGCCTCTTATAATCTAAAGATATTATCATCGTGATAGATCGCTTAAACTATGAATTTTATTTTAATTCTGATTTAAAGATACCTATTCCAAGGGTAAGGGTTTCCTATATCGAGAGCAATAAAAGAATTAAACAACATCACTTAACTGATCGGGAGCCATTTTCAGGGCCTCTAAGATATAGCGAGTGCCTGCTATTGATGTAATTTGAAAATTAGATAAAATTTAGGATCAAAATTGATTTTATGGGAATAAAAAACAATTTTTTTTTTAAATAAGAATTATTATACAATATATTTTAGTTAGTTATTTATTAAGCCACCATATCTTCATGAGATATTCTGTATCTGGCGGCGGCCACTTATAGAGCCCATAACAGGCTGGCCAGCACCCATTATGGGATCAGCCGACTTGTTGAAGGATGACGTTCAACGGGCCCGGCCGGACTCTTCCTGAAAAACTGGAGGTGTGGGACCTGGATTTGAACCCGGATCCTACAGGGTGGTATGAATGATCAGCTGTAATAGTTGGGATTCACAATCTTCATCTCTTCTTTGCAGTTTCTGAATTTTGATCTCCGATATCATATTCTGTTAATGATACTCGTCCATCAAGACCTACAATAACGAATTCTGAGTAAACCCTGTTCCCCCTCCTTCACAATCCAGCTGGCTTTTCCGCAACAATAGGCAGCCTATCATAAGGCCTGGTTTGCCTTGCCACTAAATACTCTAGATTCAGGGTAGACAATTATTTTCTGCCGCGGGCCAGATAAACAATCATCAGGGTGAAGCGGGCCGTATAAAAATTGAAAAATAGCTAAGAGCGAATTTCACCTTACGGTACCATAATTATATAATTAGTAATTAATGTAATGAAATTATTAATGATAACATTAGATAATCATTAATAATTAATAAAAATTACTTTGATTTAAAATGACTATTCACCTTCAAGCAAGATTGATTCTTGCACAAACATATTCCTCTCACCATCACATATGACAAGAATAATGGTTGCGCCAATTTATTTGCACACATTCTTGTCAAAACAAGATTGATTCTTGCACAAACATATTCCTCTCACCATCACACGGAACCAAAATTGATTCTTGCACAAACATATGTTGATTCTTGCACAAACATATTCCTCTCACCATCACACGGGACAAGAAAATAGTTGCGCCGATTTATCTGCACACGTTCTTATCAATCTAGCTAACGTATGTAGCATACGTTAGCGAGATTGACAAGAATGTTACACAAAAGTGGCTACCACTTTTGTGATAAGTACCTAAAGAATATATTCGTGTATCAATATTTTTTTTAAAATACACGTTTCCTGTGTTACTTTCTTAGTTTTTGTTGATAGGCAATGAGTTCAAAAGCATCCGTGTAAACTATTTTTTTTTTCATTAGAAACATTAGAAAATAATTCGTCTTACGAATTAATAGTAGAAACTATTTTTCATTAGAAACATTAGAAAATAATTCGTCCTACGAATTAATAAATTTCATTAGAAACATTAGAAAATAATTCGTCTTAAGAATTAATAAATACAGATAATTTTCTTTATAGAAAAATATTTTATAATAGATTGATTGCTAGCAATCTATTACATCAGAATGTTACAAAATATTATGTACCTATGTAACTAATTTTGTAAAAACAAATTTACAACTTAATGAATGGTAAAATTTACTATGTTCATAGTTTATTATATCATCAAAATTTGGAGTAATTTTGCTAGTATACACTACACGATAGAGAGTATCCATTATTTTATTTTTCTTTTCGACTAGAATTTTATGAATGTGGGCCATGAAACTGTAATGTGTTCTACAGTACTTTATGTGGCGGGCCGTACAAGATGCCTTCGCAGGGCTGGCTTTTGCCCACCTCTGCTCCAGAGAGTGGAAATTGATCAATTTTCTTCTTCTTCTTCTTTCTATTTATATAGAAGGTATGGTCCACCTACCTTGTCCTCCGAACTATAGCTGGTAGTTATTGACTTCTGTTATAGTCTATTTGTCGTTTTAACGAAATTTTCTAAAGCCTGGATGTGTCGTAGGATGTTTGTAGTGTGTCGAAGCCAGTAAATAGTTGTTAGGTCTGTAATTTCAGAGATGTTGAAACCCAATGTGTTACTCAATTGGTTGCGACTGCTATCGTACTTGCTGCACTCCGTCCAGAAATGGAAAGCCGTTTCAATTGCAGTGCAATGAGGACAGTTTGGTGATTGGATTAGATGTCGGGAGTACAGGAAAGCATTCAAGGAAGAATTCGTTCGTAGGCGACAGAAATTAATTTCTGACTGTCGAGAGCTGCAATATTCGTAGTGCCAGTGCCTGGTTGGCTGAATGTATGTGATGTTATATTTCTGACCAATGAGAGAGGAGATTCTTTCGGCATGTGTGCGAATGTCAATGAGTTTTTGATGATTGGTCAAGTCTCTTGGAAGACCGGAATGCCAGACTGTTCCATTAGGCTGAAGGGTGCGGGATATAGCATCCGCTTGTTCGTTAAGATCAATGCCAACGTGACCTGGTGTCCAGACAACCTGAGTATCAACGGGAAATCCTGTTAATTGAATGGCAATGTTTTGTACTATCGGCGATGATTTGAATGAGGAGTTTTCGAGAGCTCGAAATAGAGAGAGACTATCAGAGAAAAAGACTGTAGGGCGATGCCATTGTTTACACATTTGTATTGCCGCGGAAAGAGCGATCGCTTCCGTCGTAAACACTGAACTGCGATTGTCCACGAGGAATGAAGTTTGGAAGTTTCGGTCCGGGATAAAAATACCGATTGAGGTCCATGTCAAGGATTTTGAGGCGTCCACAGCGACTTTTCTCCAGGCGGACCACTGTTCGTAGAGAATAGAAGAAAAAAGTTGCTCATAAACCTGTGCCGGGAGGCCGGGGTTCTGAAATGGTTTCCTTGAATTCGGGTCAGTTGCAAAGTCGCGGATTAGAACGAATGCAATAATTCCAATTATAAGCTAAACCTAACGGCTAGCGACTCTGCAAATTCCAGAGTTCGGCCTGAGCTCAGGTCTTTTTCTAAGTTCTAACTTAATACTAAGTAATTATAAAACAATCTAACAACAACGTAACGTCTAACTGACGAAACGAAACTAAATATCGGAACCCGGATTAACAGACAATCCCACCCTATTACACCAGTGAGAAACTGTATTAAGAGCTGTCTGAAAATCTTCAGAAACAGTCCTAGCAAATTTCCCCACCACAACAATGGATATGTCATCGGCATATCCAACAGTGAAGAAACCCTTCCCATTAAGTAAAGTCAAAAGCTCATCCACCACAAGGCTCCAAAGAAGAGGAGACAACACCCCCCCTGCGGACAGCCCCTGTCAGTGAGAATTGTGACTTCTTCCTCATAGAGTCTGCTAAAAACAACCCTATGCCTCAGCATGGAGCCAATCCAGCGAACAATTGTCGGGCTGACTCCATGCCTAATAGCAGCAAGGCTAATTTGCTGCTATTAGGCATGGAGATCCCCTTGGATATCAAGGAAAGCGCCAAGGGCAATTTCATTGTATCCAATAGCCCTCTCAATGAGCGAAACGACCTCATGAAGAGCATGCTCAGTCTATACATAAGCCAGATTTTTTTTATCATCATAATTTAAGTGTGCTATAGAAGTTTAATTATAGATTCAAGTGTGCCATAAAATCATAAGCCAGATTTTTTTTGATCATCATAATTTAAGTGTGCTATAGAAGTTTAATTATAGATTCAAGTGTGCCATAAAATTAAAAAAGGTTGAAAAACATCTATAGAATTAGAAAATTTTAAAATTAAGCATTAAAATATATATCGGTGTATATAAAAATTTGTGAAATAAAATGAAGTAAAATGCAAACATTAGTTTCATTTTATTTCACAAGCACTAAACATTTATTTCATGTAATAAAATCATTTTTCTAAACAAATTCTCCAAATTCAAAAATCTAACAAAATTTCTTCAAAAAAATATTTTATTTGACCTGAGAGATAATCACATGAAGAAATAAAGCTGCTTTACAAAACTTGTAATATGTAAAATACAAGTTTAGTACAATATTAAGAAATTAGAACATTTGCTCTAATTTAGAAGCAACTTTTGCATTAATGTTACCATTCTATTTTTTTTTTTTTTTTTTTTTTTTTTTTTTTTTTTTTTTTTTTTTTTGCATTAATGTTACCATTCTATTTTTTTTTTTTTTTTTAACTGTCAGTCAAGTAATTTCTTCTAAATCAGAGAAAATATCTTAATTTTTCAATATTATATTTTACTTATTTTCATCCTTCTTTCCAAAGAAACATGAATTTATAAGATCAGTATGGTGTTCAGGTGTGCTTGTTTGTATATGCATAATTTTTATTGTTTCAATATCCATTATTTTTATAATGGCATATTTATTATTACAACAAATCATTTCAACAAATAGTTGACAAAACCAAATCAATTTTAGATATTTTTTTTTCTGGTTTCATTGATATTATATGTGGAAATCAAATATGATAACAGTACGTTTATTGTATCAGTAAATTCTGTGATTGGTCGATGCAATTTAATAGGTTGTGTGCTGCTAGTTTTTCCAAATACAAAAAAAATATCTGCTAAAGAACATAAACAGATTCTCCAAACTTTAGATTTATTTTTAGCATGGAAGCAGCCATTTAAAAAAAAAAAACGTCAAAGTCTGTATCCACCAGCGTCAACTGAACAAATAACTATAGTTGATGTAGTGAGTTAGTGTTGAATACACTAGTGACGTCACTGTTGAATTTACAAACAGTTTAATGAACATGCTGTGTGTTTACATCACTGGTGGAGAGTTTTGAATTTAAAAACGTGCCTCTACAGTTGTTGTGGTGAGTTAGTGTTGAATACACCAGTGACGTCACTGGAGAATTTACAAGCAGCTTAACAAACATGGTTTATATCGCTGATGGAGAATGTTGAATTTAAAAACGCACCCTTCTGGATGAAAAACGGCTGAGAACTCGACTCTCGTCAGTATAAAAATTTTTAAGGAACTAGCTTTCCTTAAAGTTTCTATACTGGATTTTGAATCATCCTGCAGGCTATATATCTTGTTTACAGTGAATGTTGATTAATATGTTATCGATGTTATCAAAACTATTAAATCAAAATGTATATATTATATTGCGTATCGAAATTCCTAGTTTTATGTAATCACTTGTTTGATTTAACAAGCTAGCGATAACGACCATCGACGAAAATAATATCAGCATGACTTCCTTAGGATCAATAAGCTTATATCGGTCCATCATAAAATCATCATAGATGCGAAAAAAACATCTATTAACTTTTTTATAAAAGTACCAAAACACAATAATATCCGTGAGTAGCACTATTAATTTAAAATAGAAAATTTCATCATATTCTCTAGGTAATTTATATAATCCTGACAAAGTTCGTTAATCATATTTTTTAGCAGTTTTTTTTAATATAAATTTACATTGAAAAAAATATATTATATATACAGTATATAATTCGTATAAATAGAACTAAAACGAAAGCTTTAATTTTTTTATAATTTTTTTTTTGGCATTCGTTTTTCATTTCTATATATCGAGTATATCAATAAATGTAAAAATATATTTGCTAGCCGAAATCAATAAATATTATTACTGTATACGTATCTGCTATATATTTTTTTTTTGTCATCAGATATCAAATACTTATCATCAAAACTACATACCTTCTCTGAAATGATTACTGTTGATTGTATATATATAGGACTGTGTATACTGAGAATGAGTTTTTTTTTTTTTTTTTTAAATTTTTGTGTGAAGTAAAAAGTAGAAAGAAAAAGTTCTTTTTTTTTTTTTTTTTTTAAGATACATATCAATACAGTATATTTTTAGTTAAACAGAAAAAAAAAAAGATACGGTAATTATTTCTGTACGGTTTTAATCCTGGAAATTTTAACATAATTTTTTTCCGATTATATTAAAATTTCCAGGAATTAAACAACAACAAAAACAATATTTCAAATTTGATCGAATCAATTAAACGATGTCACTAGTAGAAATGTCACGAAACAGTATGATTAAGTATTTTTCTTTATTTTAGAGGAATCACTGTATTTACAGTATGTTCCAAAAAAGCGTTCACCTGCTTCGCAGGGTGACAATTTCTTGTCAAGAAGCTTACAAGAAATTGATTGGTTATAAAGTTTGTCAATGCGTCGTGGAAACTAAAAATAGACGCATCCGTTCTGATTGAGAATAGGGGCGAGGAGTTGATTACAACGCTTTAAACTGAAAAGACTAATCACTGCTCACTATTTCAAGCAAGGCAGACTTAATAGTTACAAATTGAATAAATAGATAACACGCTCTAATATCATTTTTAAAATTTTGAACATTGTAATTATGGTTATGATATTTACAGATTTATATTTTTAAATGTCTAATATGCTAATATAACTACAGTATTTTTTTTGCCGCCATATATTATACAGGGTGAAGAAAAACTTCGTAAAATTTTGTGCGCTGATAGGAGGTCTCGAAACAAGTCGAAAATATTTAATGAACATATGGTCTAAATCGCACTGTTTTCGAGTTATAACTCGAAAACAATGCGAAAAAGTTATCCAAAAACTCGAAAAAGCTAGCCAATCACCATCGAACTTATAAAGCGTCACAATGCGTCGCGTTTCCAAGACGCGTCGTATTGCGTCGCTCTCCTACTTACTACCGGGTAGTAAGAAGGCAAACGACGCGTCTTGGCAATGCGACGCATCGTGATGCTTTTATACACGATGGTAAAAACTAGCCAATCACCATCGCGTTTTCGAGTTATATAACCCTTTAAAGAATTATATAATTCGAATAACCCAATGATCCGAATCGACCGAACCTCGAATATCGGTGCGATTTAGACCATATGTTCATTAGATATTTTCGATTTGTTTCGAGGCCCCCTATCAGTATAATACATCCGTACATAAAATTTTACGATGAAGTTTTCTTCACCCTATAAAAACCATATACAGGGTGATTCAAAAAGGTTGTGCAAAAATTTACAGACTAGTAGAGGATCAAATTCTGAGTAAAAATGTGTAGTCGCGTTTCTTGATTTGAAGCTCCGTTTAAAAGACAAGGTGCGAAAGTTTTGTGACGTCATTTCCGGTTCAGTCAAACTATTTTTAAAGTATGCTTATTTGTATTTTTAAAACCATCTATAAATTTTAACTACTTAAAAACTATCCTAAAAAATTTAGATCATTGAGAACAAATTGTTTATTAAATTAGCGACCGATTATTTAAATGAAACAATTGTTTTACTAACGTAGCGTTCATTTTCGAACATAGCAATTTAAAGTTCGAAAATGAATGCTGGTTTGTAAAATAATTAGCTTAAATATGGCTTAGGTGGTTACAACTTACTCGAACAAACTTAAGCCATATTTGCCATCTCGATAACTTCGCTTCCGATTAAGCTAGTAAAACGAAATTTGTATATTTTATTAAACTTTATTCCCTCACGAACCTGTAAACATTTCAAGCTTTAATATCAAAGTGTCTAGGAGATAGAGGCCCCAGAAAATTGCAAATTTGGACACTGACTCACTCATCAAAATTATATAGTGTTTCCCGTAGAAGCAGAAGCTCTAAATTTAGCATAAGTATAGGTCTTAGGATACAAATAAAGGAAAAATTCTGAAAATGCCAATTTTTCAATGAGTTTTGTGACTTATTTACTTCACCCGAAGCGATCGAGCGCGTCGCATCTGGCAGTGCTGCGTTGCCTATATAACAATCTTTTTTAATGAATATATTGGTGAATATAATGAATATATCGGTTATTACGAAATATTCTCGTGGTTACTGCCGAACACATACTTTACCACCTGTAATAAAACACTATTAATACGAAATGGATAATTCATAAACATCGGTTTAAAAGAAAAAAATGGCGTCGTGCGAAGAATTATTTAGCTATCTTAGATTATAATTTATTTAGCGTGTTTATTTAATATAACAACTTAGCAAAAAATACTGATATCCCAACAAAAACAAAAATGTGAAAAAAAAAAAAAATGGCCCAAATTCTATTCTACCAGTTTGTTTGGTCACCAAGAGTAAAAATCTAAAACAGGTGCCAAGTTCCATTCCAACCCGAATGTAAAAAAAAAAAAAAGATTTAAATACTGAATTAAATTCAATATAGTGTCACTTTCAGGCTTTCACTTGGCAAGTTTTTGAGTTATATTAAGTTATTACCCACCTATCATAGATATTAAAACTTGTCAAGTATCAATAAAAGCCCGAAAATGAGAGACTATATTGAATTTATTTCATTATTTAAATATCATTTTTTGACATTGGGGTTGGAATGGAACTTGGCACCTATTTTAGATCTCTACTCTTTTGGTGGCCAAACAAACTGGTAGGATAGAACTTGGCCCATTTTTTCCCATTTTAGTTTTTGGTAGGATGTACTTTACAAAGCGTCACGACACGTCGCGTTGCCACAGTATAGCATTGTGTCGCTGTAGAAAAGCGAGCGTCTTGGCAACTGGACACGTCGTGACGCTTTGTAAAATAGATAGTGATTGGTTAGCTTTAAAGGGTTATAATTCGAAAACAGTGCCATTTAAACTATATGTTCATTAGATATTTTCGACTTGTTTCGAGGCCCCCCTATCAGCACACAAAATATTACGAAGTTTTTCTTCACATGTCTAAACGTGATTTTTTTTAAAATTAAAATCAGATTTCATATCGAGAGTTTGGCAGCGATGTTTTATATAATATAATTTGCAATGTATAACAAATCAAAAGACGTTCTTTCGATATCGTAATTGCTGCTGGTTACAAATAATCGATAGGAAAACTATATCTAATTTAAAAATTATTATACTGTATATAGTTTTAATTATATTGCTTTAAAAATAATACATTTTAAAATACACCTAATTCGTTTTTACATGATAGATATGTTCCCGAAAAGTTATAACGTATAAAATATCTAAAAAAAAAGAAAAAAATATAACATATTTATGGAAAATTAGAAGATTTTTTTTTAAGTCTGGAACCAGTTAGTAAAAATAATACAATAAACTACATGAAAATTCTCGTTAGAATCTTATCATTTTTACGTGCTACACAAATTATTTTATAAGGATTGCACATGTAATAAAAATATAAAAAATAAATTTTTACTTGAAGAGAAAAACAAAAATGTTACTAATTTCTGAACACAAAATTTATGCAAAGTAATTTCAGTTACACATAATAAAATTTTATTCGTGGTCACTTTCTGACAATAAAAACATACATTTGTATCGTGGTTTGCACAAAACTGAATATCACAGCTATCAGTAGAAATATGTTAGTCATCGTCGTCTTTCTCCATTAATGATATTCTTTGATCTCTCGAATAAAATTAGGGTAAATCTGTAGAATCGCTACTTTTGCCGTAGGAGCTGAAATAATGGCACTGGAACGTGATCTCTCGAATAAAATTAGCATTAGTCTAATGATGTTTCAGTGGTTTTATGAATGAATTCAGTTATCTGTATTAATCATTATGTTATGATTAGGCCTTTATATAACTTACCATTTATTGATTTTCCGCAAAATAAATTTATAAACGCACTAATTTTAATTTTTATTTTAAATTAACATCAAACCTCAAAAAAAACTTTTCAGTTTTAACGAGTAGGATAATTTTTTTAACAATAATATTCATTGACTGCAATAAAAACCAAACGATGTTTATTTCGTTTCTATGACAACTTTAACAACTTTTTCGTCGATTATACGTATCCGCATTTTCGGACTATGTTATATACAGATTATACTTTGTATGTACTATTTCCTAAAATTTAGTTACCTGTATTCTGTTTCGTTTTTCCTTTATTAAAAGAAACCTTCTTTAAAACAAGTTAACACTCTGCACATAATAAAATCAAATTCGAAACTAACGCACATCTCATTAGTAATATGTGAACAGTGATGGAATTCAGAGACAAGTTTAAATTTACATAAAATGGCTCTGATGATGCGTGTCTCGTATAACGCGATTTCCTATAATGCGGAACGTATACCCCGCATTGTACGGAGTCCAATTGTAGGCATACTTATTTTCATTCTTAGATTTTTCCAGCATTTCGAATTTTATTTCAACACCACCACAGAGCATTGAATTTTTTATTTAACCGCGCTTCGTTTCTAGGTAGAGTAACGTATGAAATAATTATTGATGTGTTAATATTAATTATTATTAGATAACTTTTGTGGGGACATGGAATTCGGATTGGGTTTAAGGTCCACCTCTTCAAAAATAAACGACCTGGTTGAGGCAGTTCAGCCCCACCCGCGGTAGACCTCGGATTTTATGAAGACGTCGGTAAGTGCATTAGGAAAAGTACGCGATATTTACCCATCCTCCAATATCGTAGAGTTCCGACTGCTAGTTCTCCCGTAATAGAGACGAACGTCTTTATCGAACGGGATCCGAAAATCAAGGGGCAGCCGGCGTTTCCAGGGCAACTTCGGCTCAAAACGAGAATTGCGATTATGGCCAAACTAATAGGTCTATCAAGACCACACTCGTAGTATACGAAGTATAGATGGTTTTCAAGGAAACACCCGGATCTCCTCCAGATCAGACTGTTCGTTGAGATACGGCAGCCATTCGCAATTATTGCAGAGTTCATCGACCCCACCCGAATACAGGAATCGCGATTACAGTCTAATGAATATGTCTATCGGTTAGCCGAAGGGCTTTCCCTGGCCTTAACGTTAAGGGGTTCGGACAAAGATTGTAATATGTCCTAGCGACCGGCTATCTTAGTAAATAGCTTATTATAAAGTATATAGTGAAATATCATATACAACAGTTTATTTCAATATACGGACAAAGGTTGTAACGGCTATATCATCAGACTGTTTAAATATACAATCATATTCAACATAACCACGGCTTCTTCGAGTAGTGTTTCAGTAAACCTTTTATGGCGGATATGGATGCGGCGCTTAGAGTTTATGACATCTAATCCGGTTCATTCCAGACTGTCATTTGTAGAGATTTCAAACGTAATATGCACGAAGTTATAATAAATGTTTGAGTACAAAGTCCCGATATGAAACAACATCGCAGAGACTGCATTGTTGTTTAAACACTCGATGCCAATAATAGCATTTCCGAATGTGATCAGAACAGCCCATTTTCTCTAAATCGAGATTAGGGATACCCGCCGCATCCAGCAACTTCTTTTCTAAGGTCCCCTCTTTATATAAAACTAAAGAAAACTCTTCGTGCATATAAATATATTCCATTACATTTGGAATGTTTAGATGGTCGAACAAAATAGTACGATAGGTGTTCTGTTGTGGATGTTATTCCAAACAGACGGTTACAGAATCTAATCTGTCTCTTTCTGACATATTAGAGAATCATTGCCGGGGTCCCTTGTATAGAAATTATACGTCATGAAGTATTACCAATTACTATCATACTCATGTACCTGCAGCCAGGTTGAATGCCTCGCAGTCGATAATGCAGGTTTTGTCAACTGAAAGGGAAAAGAATGTTTTAGGACTTAATAAATAGCTAAATAATATACAAAATGCTTATTATTACATCCTGGGACGATGTCTGTTAGACGACACTACTATGCTGCTGCGCAAGTAATATTTTGTTATGCTGCCTGTTAAGTCTGGATTCCACATCACCACAGAAGACAGACGTTCCCACTACAGCCAAGGTTGCCAGATGTTAAACATTTTTATAGCACAACTAATCACAAAAATCTAGCCCAAATTTATAGCTCGTATTATACACAGATTACTAATACAGATGGGACACTTCCTATACTTTCAATGGTAACTTTTCAAAAGTAGTATTCATTTTTGAATGTTAAATTGCTATGTTTGAAAATGAATGTTACATTTGTCGCTATAAAATACCGTATTTAAAACTTAAAAAAATATCGCAGATAATACTAAAATATTGGTTAAATCTGTTAAAATACACAATATTGTTTGTTAATCGTTCATTTATTGTTTCGTTTTCACCGAAATTTAGGCAAAAACTGAGAAAATACAAAGATAAAACACTTGTTCTCCATTTAAAATAATGTAGATTCAACTTAAGTGGAGAAAATCCGAAGATAACACTTGTCTTCCATTTAGAATAATGCAGATTCGACTTAAGTGGAAAAATCTGATTTGTATACGTTTTTTAATTAATAAATATTAGATCGATGTAAGTTTTTGATTTAATAAATTCATACAGACAAATATGATTGCTTTTCAAAACGTCGCAGCGCCTTTATGTTGTTTCACCACACGTCTCACCCTTAGGAATGGCGCGGCCTTACTTTTGTCAGATCTAGTGATTTTTAATGTTTTTTTTATGACGAAATATATAGCTTAAAATTGCTGATATAGAGATTCAGCGACTTTATAATTCCCTTTATAAAAAAAATTAAAAATTTTTGATATAAGAGTTTTCTTACTATTGTCAAGTATAATACATACTCTCCGACTAAATTTTTATGCTATTGCTCTAGTATTTCGTGATTTTCCGTAAACTGGAATTGGCAATATTAAGTGTAAATCATTTCACTTCACTTTTTCGCTTAATTGATTAAATAATATACAGTATAAAGTTCAACAAGTGTTCGTAGATCCGTTATAGAGCTGTGTTTTATAATTATTAGCGTTATCTTTTAATCTAATTTTCATTTTATATAGCCCCGCATCTATCATTTTCCCGTATCCATTGTTTTTCAGGAATCTCAACGAAAACGTTGAATCAATGTTACATTATATCATTATATATAACAGCAAATATCCTATATAATAAAAAAAAAAATGGAAAATTGTACTGTTTTGGCATGCACTTCTTAACGTTATCAATCGGTTACTGTTATCAAAATAGATCGATCCCAAAGTGATTCATAAAAAAATGGAAAATTGTACTGTTTTGGCATGCACTTCTTAATGTTATCAATCGGTTACTGTTATCAAAATAGATCGATCCCAAAGTGATTCTAATAAACGACTTCTATTGTATTTACTTCCTTCCAATATCTTTTAAATATTAATCCATTATCCTTTCTAATAATTATCTAAAAAAATTTAACCTTCTATTATTTTCTTTTTTATTGTAAATTTTAAATGTTTACTAAAGGAATTTGCATAGTTTTGTAACATTTCAATATTTATTACATTTAAATTAAATATACATAAAATATCATCAGTAAATCTACTTATAAATTTTACACATGCACATTTTAAAAGATAATCATCAAGCTTAATCAGAACTACTATATTTCTGTTAATTTTGGGCCAATAACTGATCCCATTATAATATAATCATTTTTCCTATAATATTTATCATTTATATCTATAAAACTATTAAAAAAAACAAGATTCTACAACATTAATAATTCAATTATCTACTTTATAATTTTTTAAAGTTTTAATAATTGATTTTATTGGTATATTAGGATATAAATTCACAATATCTAAAGAACCCACAGCATAATTTGATTTTACATATTCCATTTTTAATCTTTGAAGTAAATCATCTGTATTTTTATTGAACTTGGAGAATTTTGTATTATATTTTTTCTTTGAAAAACTTCCAAATTATACAAAATTGTATATCTAAAATCTAGTATTGGACAATATATTTAAATCTGGTTTATGCATTTTTATTCTTAAATTTAATTTTGGACTTCTTATTGAACCTGATAGCAAAATCTCTTTCTTATCTATTATTTTCTTATGTTCCCAAACTATTATTAATTTATTTAAAGCTTTTTTAATTTTATCTATTGGATTTCCTTCTAATTTTCTATATTTTCGAAAAATAACTATTTTTCGAAAATGTTCTATACTTTGCAATGTGCTGAAGATGGATATACAGAAAAGTTACACAAATTAAATAAATTGTGAAATATTTTTATCTGCTAAGGAGTGCTAGTGTTGATATATTTCTACTTAAATAGAAAAAAGTAAGAGTAATCGTTAGATGTATAAGCATATTACTTTCTACTGTTTTTTGTTTTTCTAACTGTAAATCATTTCTTCTCATTAAATATTAATTGTTTTGTTTTATTGGCCTGAATAATTGTTAATTTTTCTTTCCTTAGATATTTTTTGCTAATTCATATTTACTAATTATCTTTTTTTAAACTTAATTTTTTTGTCATTTTTACATCACTTATAATTAAAATTTTATAATATATTTGTTTTATTTGCTTTCTTCTTTTATTCATTACATTATCAGATATATATTGAAGCTTTAAACACTCAACAATATTTTCATAACTGATTATATCATCTATTTTTCGATACATTGCACAGAATGCTATAATTTAATTCTAATCTAACAATATCCATTACATATTTATATTTGACTACAGCATCAGAAGGCAATATTTAAGCCTATAGGATCCCATAGACTTAATACTGCCTTCTGATGCTGTCATCAAGTACAGGTATATTAAGATCTATTTTATTTAATACCAAACTCTCTTTCCAAGTTAATCTTTCTCCCTCTGGAATTATATAATTATATTTTTTAATTTTAAACATTTTTTCTTATAATAATTTCATAAATGAATCTTTGTCTAGTTTATAACTATTTTTATCTAATTTTAATTTCCTAATTAATCTATAATATTGATTTTTATAAAACTTTATTTTTCTTTTTTTAACCCAAATTACTGAAGAAAAATTCATTTTCTCAATTTTCCATGAACCATTTATATTAATAGCATTCTTTATATGTTTTGGAAGTTTTAAAATGTACTAATGTATATTATATTTGACATATTACAAAAAAGCATGAAGGAAAGGAAACAATTTATTTTTATTGCAATCATGGTGGTAATATATTCATTGATATAATTACTAGTGGATAGATAAATGGATGTACATTGATCACATATATCTCATAAAATACTTAAATGTCATTTTCATTTTTACATAAAATTATTTTGTGAAAAATGATTATTTGAGCCATTTATTTTGAAAGTGGATAAGTCCACTTTTCAAAAAAAATAAAGTTAACATTTATAATTGTTGAAATTCTATGTGATCTTTTCATTTTTAAATAATTTACAGCCAATATGTTCAAATTCACTAAAATTTCGTTAATGGAAAATTAGCTAGAGAATGAAATGGTAAAAAATGTTATTTTGAAAGTGGCTTTCATCTATGTTTGAAAGCTAGAGTTTGCATATACATAAGTACAGCATTTCTCATAGCAATAAATAGTCAGTTAATGAATTTTAAATGTCATTAAACATCATTGTTACTCTAGTGAACTGCTGAATGGGGTAAAAACCAGATATTTGTTTTGGCTTGTATGTAAAGGTCATCATAAATCTGCTTGCTTCACAACCTGGATTGTGAAGTGTGGAATTCCGGACGAACGGAAAAGAGGAATTGACAGGCAAATGACCTAAGACCCGGTCCACGTTAAATGCGCGGGCAAGGACGACGAATGAGGCTGACGACTCGAATGATAGAGGCGGAGAGCAACATTGAATAAATTCAATAGCTTCTTTATTTTAACAAATAATTTAACATGAGAGAGAATTAAAATTACAATATTATTTCCCGACACAAATCCGGAGAGAGAGATACCTGTAATTTGATGTTTCCCTGTCGTAAGAATCGATGCCACAATAACAGTCTTTAGTCTATAATATTGAGTCTCTAGTCTATAACCAAAGATAATCAGATTCAAATTAATTCCTGGGTACCACTGAAATTCTCTTATGTTTCGTCTTCAATTCACGGAAAGCGTTGACGAACGATTGACGAGTGACACTCAACGGTGACTCGTTCGGGGGAGGCAACGGTGACTTTCCACAACGTCTTGGTGGGAGAGAGAGCTGGAACCAAAGGCGTCTTTTGACTACAACCAAAGCGAGGTGTCTCGGTAAGAGCCCCGGTGTCTCGGTAAGAGCTAAAGCTAGATGTCTCGACTGAACCAAAAGCTAGGACCTTTGTCCAGCCTTGCTCTTATATAGCGCTGCCCTCTTCTCACCTTTCTCTCCCGGGCTGGCTGTTATTGTCTCTTACACAACCATCAGATATCTCAGGTGTCATCCGTTTAGACTTTGAATTGATTCTTGAATAAACCTTCCAAGATTTATTGTCTAGTAAATAATCAAGCAATTTGATATATCCTGTTTTCGAATCGAACTGCGTCATTAAAATTTATATCAATTGCGTCATTTGATATCAATTCGAATTCACGACAAAAGGAAAAAGGGGGGATTTTCCGACCCCACAGAAGCAAGCAGATTTATGATTGTGTCAGTGTGTGACACAATCATAAATCTGCTGTGGATTGTGAAGCAAGCAGATTTATGATTGTGTCAGTGTCTGACAACAATAGAAATATTTAAAATTGCAACAAAATGAATGACTCAGTGATTGTGTCAGTGTCTGACAACAATAGAAATATTTAAAATTGCAACAAAATGAATGACTTTTGTATAATTTATTGATCTATGTGTTATTTTAGATTTATATACCTGTTTTAAGTATTAGTTTGTGATTAGTTTCCAATAGTTTTCTTTCTGAAATATAAAGTTAGTAGAAGTGATAGGGATAAACTGCATGATTTATCCGTTTAGTTTATTGACTCGAAGACATTGGAAGGCCAAAATAATTTATGTATCATCATGAAATTTTTAGGATATAAATTTGCAGAATTTTTTTAGTTCTTGAGTTTTACAAGAATTTTTCTCAAGAATCGGAAATATAAGGAGATATAATTTGACAGTATAAATCTATTGAAAATGAATAAATGTCCTATTTTTATTTTTATAACACAAAATTATATTTTTTTTTTTATTTATTTTAAGGCTATTATATTTTTCTTCAAGGGAATTATGCTTTTTCAAAAATTAAAAAAGTCATTTCATTAATTTTTGAAAGTGGCTTAAGTCCATTTATGGCCACCAAAAACGTCCCACTTTTTAAATAATCTTTATTAAGCTGATTGGGTTATTAAATTATACATTTTTCCAAACACAAAAACATTATACTACTATGTTATCAGTAACCAATATTGATTGGCATGATACATTACATAAAATCAAAGAAAAGAAATTAAGGGGAACAGGTTTAAAAAATTTCTGATGTGACAGTCAGGATGGCCATACTTGACGTGATGAAAAACGATAAAGGTATGGAAAGGGCACCCATGTTTTTAAATACTAGCAACAATTTATTCAATCTGCAGAAAATATTTGATAAAAATGACTTTGTTCTTATTTTTATGAATGAATCACAAGAATTTATGCTTAAGTCATTTGGACAAAATATTATTTGCATTGATAGTAGTCATGGTTTAAGTGGCTATGATTTTGAACTTATCAATCTTTTAATTGTTGATGAATTCGGTGAAGGATTTCTTATTGTTTGTATGTTCAGTAATATGAAAAACACTCTGTTTTTGAAGTTTTTTGACCAAATCAAATCCAAAGTTGGACTAATCATTAGTAAAGTCTTCATGCCAGACACATCAACTATCTTTTATAATGCCTGGAATAAAATAATGGGTCCAGTTAGCATATTGATATGGCATGGAGATCAAATCTTAGTAATGCAACAATATTGATAAAAGAAAGGCTGTTTTTAAAGCTTTAAAAGTCTTGCAGAACAATGTCTCTTAATCTGATTTTTTAGCAGAGTAAAGATCAGTTCCCACTAGAGTCCGTCTCTGTCCGGGAGTCTGCACAGTAAAGTCCTTACTGAACTGCGCAAACTCGGCACCGATGGACGGAAGAACGGAGACGGATTAGAATTGAATAGACTAGAAGTGTATTCTATCCATCTTCGTAGAATTTGTAACCAATCACATTCAAGGAAGGATATCCAAGATGGAGAACATCGAAGGAATTATTTTAGCAGTGCAAGAAAATTCTCGCTTATGGGATAAAACAAAAAAATGAATATAGAAACAGTTATAGCAATTAATTCATATAGTAAATTTCTAATTAGTGTTTTGAATTTCACTATCGATTTCTTTTTGCAAATATTTTCGACCACTGCTCTGTCATTGAGTTGATCGTCTTTGTCTTTTTGATCTAAAATACAATAAACTGCCAGTTTTAATTATAAGTTCAACAGTCATACACATTAAAGAGACTATTTCCGTTCCTTTAGCCTTTGCATATGCTATCGACGCTAAACAATTCATAATACCAAACAGCATGATCATCCATTTTGTTTGTATAAACCACTTTCTTATAAACTTGTTTGTGATTGGCTCGCTCTGGAATTTTTATTGCTTTAGCTCATTGGCTAAACAGATTGATGTACGGATAGTAGTGTGAACACTTTTGACAGAGTTGATTACGAATGATGGAGAGACGAGGACGGACGGAGACAGAATGTAGCTCTAGTGGGAACCAAGCCTTACAGATCAAAAGATTATTGTATGATAATCCTGACACTCATTTGTTTGGTTAGGTTAGGTTATTTAGTTATGTTAAGCCACCATATATCACGAGGGATATACTTTATCTGGCAGTGGCCACTTATAGAACCCATCACAGGCTGGCCAACACCCATGTTGATGGGGACAACCGGATTCTCAGAAGACAAAACAATAGAAATAATAATAAAAATTATAAAAGAAAAAAATATTAATCACATTTATAACATTGATAAAAGACACAAGAACAAAATATTTTATATTTGAATAAAATATTTACATTTATTTCTAAAAAATTTTTTAGATTAAAATTTTAACATAATTTATTAAAAATTCTGATCAAATTCAATGATAAAATCATTTCTACAGCTTAAGCTAAATACATTTAAATATCTGATTCATATACAGGAGATGATGGAGGAGGTGAAGGAATATATGAACTAATAACTGACAAGGGAGGATAAATTTCACAATCGTCATCTGACGAATAATGATTTCTTGGTGTGGGAGATAGAGGATTAGAATTATAAGAAGATTTTAATCTATTATTATAAGATAGCTTCTCACAGGTGCATGGTTCAAAATCACTAATTTCTGTACTGCTAGGAGTTGGAGGTGGTGGTGGTGGCAGTGATTGATCACAATCGGTACTCTGAGATATAACTGTTATTGGACTTGGAGGGGGATTAAGTGTTTCTTTGGGATAAATTATATCTTTGGAAATAGAGTCTCCAATCATATGATTTTGATTAAATTTTTGACAATTATTTGATAAATGATCCAGGGAGATGCTACTAGAACTATTATTACTGTTATAGTGAACTGACACAGCATTAATACTATTGGTAGGTTGTGCTTTTGGAGTAATTGATTTAAGCTGAACATTGAAAGATTTATTACTCAAATTTATGTCTGTTCTTTCTTCATTATCATTAACTTCTTGAGATTTTTTTTTACAATAATAAGCTCCTATAGCAAGAACTATTAAAATTAATACAGGTATTACAATTCCAATTAAATAATTTATTTTGGATTGAGAATTAGTTTCCATTTTCATTAATTCTGTTTTTATTTCCTTGCAATGAAAAGGGACTTTATGTAAATTGTCTGTACAGATAACATCACAATAATATCCATTCTCCTCACAACATAATTCATCTTCTCCATTTGGACAATTATGAATTCCATCACATACTAATTTATGATCAATGCATTTATCATATTTACATTTATACTGATTAGACTTACATACTGTACAGTTAAGTTCATCTAGCATATCATCACATTCTATAGAACCATCACATCTCCAAGCTATTGGAATGCAGTTTGTTTTTCCATATTGACAATTAAATTGATCAGAATTACATGCAGGTGCATTTATACAAAAATTATCATTATCAAGCATTAGATCTACAGGACAAGAACAATACTTTTCACCTTTTTCATTTATCAGGCATAGATGCGAACATCCACCATTATTAAGTAAACACGGATGATTGATGTTTTTTTCTATGGTAGAAACTGCTATTATATCTGTAAGATAAGTCATCCTGTTTTGAATTTGATATTTTTGATTACTATCTTTTTCATTTAATATATTTAACTGTTCAATAACTTGCTGTTCTACATCAATCCAATATAAATAATCATTCAAAATAGTTAATGATACTGGTTGAAAATGTTTTCTTCTTACAAGTGTTTTTCTGGAAAAAATTTTCTGATGTTTTATAAAAATATCTCAATGCATTACTTAATAATTAATATAAACAAATACAATTTATTTTTATGTTATTTAAATTATGTTTATTTAAAATTTCATTAATACAATGGTTGAGAACCATTGCTCTATATCAATGCTTCTCAAAGTGTGGATTGCGAACCCATATGGGGTTGCATAACAAAATTTGGGAGTCGCAGAAATTTTAGCAACTGTTTTAATTTGTATTTCTAGTTTATATAGCTCTATACCTAGGATAGCAAAAATATTTTCTTGGGTAAAAGGGGTCGTCAAAGCGCTGCTCTATAGTGTAACAGCAAAAAATAATAAATTCCATAATTTAAAAAAATTTTTAAATATTTTATTATAATTGTAAATAATCATATTTTAATAGAAATGTAATAAATCTATATAACAAACAAATTAATATTTATTATATGCAAATCAAATTAAATTTTATAAAGATTTCATATATTTAAAATGTAGTGTTTATTATGGTTTAGAAAAAAATCATAAAAAATTGAATTTTTGATACTAGAAGGCAAAACTTGCATAAAATTATAATAAACAATGACAGCATATATAAAGATAGACTAATCCAAAAATACTGTGAAAAATTTGATCAATATAATTTTATACAGAACTGTCTTATGTATGGCATTAAGCAGAAGTGTAATTTTGAACAACTAGCATGTCATAAGATGCTGGGAATAAATATGTTAAATATAAATATATTTTATTATTTTTCAAATTGTATAAATCATTTTTCATTATTTTAAATAAATTAAAGATTTTATTTACCTGTTGAATCCATTCATATCAGCAGTCTCAATTGTTTTGGAATTCAGATCTGACCAAAAAATCAGATTTTGTGTCACATCAATAGTTACAGCTCCAGGTTGTATCAATCCATCTTTTATTATGATTTGTTTATTTGAACCATCAAGAGCAGAACATTCAATCCGAGGAGGATAAATTAAATTTGTCCAAAATATTAACCTTAAGAAAAACAAAAAAATTATTTTAATTAGTAATAGTTTATTACTATATTATATTAATATTTTTTTCAAAATCAAAAATGAAGTTATTAATTGATACATTCAGTAAGCTCTGGATATAAACTAAATTTTGAGCTAGTATAAACTAACTGGAACAAAAATATATTTTTGTATTAGTCAGCATATTATAAATATATATGTGTGTGATATTTAAGAGAATGCTTTGTAAAATAAGTACATACCATTATTTTGCACAAGATTTATATAAAAAAATTTTGGATATTATTATATAAGAATAATTAAAAATATATTTGAAACAGCTTAAAAATTCTAATCGAAAGTTATGTCACTTATATTTTATAATTAAGTATTCTTTTATATTTAATTTAAAGAGTTGAGGATAGTTTAATATAGCCAAAAACATTTAATGTACTGATGTACTTTTATTTTTATTTATTTTGATGATAATGATCAGTAAGAGAGAATAGATAGATTTCTGGATAGATGTAAAAAGAAAGTGTTGAAGGATTGATTAAGAGTATAGCAATCTACATATGATTGATATTGGAAAATGCTGTATGTCTGTGCTGAGAAATAGTAGTTATCTCAAATACTTTCTTCAAGTACAAGACCATCCATCAATGTAACTGGAAGTGTTATGCAAGAAATTAAAGTAATATAAACTATTTGGCTATATGATGAAAGCTTACAGAATATGATTGTGGATATGAATGTGATGGCAAATTGCATCTGATCATTATTTAATGATTATGAAGATAAACTGCTGAGTGAATGTAGGATTATAAGGAGGGCAAAAAAATGAAAATGCAAGTGAAAGAAGTGTGACTGTGAAGATATTTGATAAGAGTGTGACTAGAAAAATGAAGGATGTGTGAGATGTGAAATATGATTTCAGGAGTGGAAGAACTATTTGAACCAGACTTTTTCAATGCATGTGATTGTGGAGAAATATATCTCTATATAAGAAAGAGTGCTTTCTGTACATTTATGGATCTTGAGAAGGCATATGATTGTATAAATAGCAATAAGTTATAGAAAATCCTGAATGAATATGATACAAACACATAACAACTTACTGCTGTGAGAACAAAAGATGCTGACTGTTGTGTGAGGATAGATGTGAATGGACACACTAGAGTGATTTGTATTGAGGAAATATGATGCAAAAGTGCATCTCCATGGCTATATAATGTGTGACAGATATACAAGTAAGAGAAATTTCTATGAATTTGATGCAAAGGTGAGTGGCAAGAGAACTTTTGTATACTTACTCCGATGACAATATTTTGCTTTCTAAGAGTGAACAAGATCTACAGATATTTATTACACAGTTTAATGAAATTTGTAAAAAGATGCAGATAGGAACAAATGCTAGAAAATATAATAAGAATAAATAATTATACAGTGGTACCTCAACTTACGAACTTAATTCGTTTCTGACCATGGTTCGTAACTCAAAAAGTTCATATCTTTGAACCCAGTTTTCCATTTTATCTTATGGGAAATCAATTAATCAATTAATTTCCAGATTTAGAAAATTTGAAAACAATAAAAAAATATGCATTTGTGTACAATTATTATTTTTATTTTTCAAATCTTTGGTTTTACATGCTTTGTATAAAAATCATCTTCCATTAAATAGAAAAAGAAAACAAATTTTCTTGTAATTGGTTTTGATCTGTTGTCATCAGTTGCTTCTTTTTGTCTCTTATGCTTTAACTAACATTGTGAGTTAAAAATTAGTTAACAAAGAATTCGATATAACTAGTAATTATTATGTAGAATTTTAATATTATCAAGATTAAGCAGTTAACAAAGTATTCAATATAACTAGTATTTATTATGTAAATCTTTAATAATATCAAGATTAAGCAGTCTTTATTACATTAACAATTATATATGCATATTTCAAAAAATAATTGAGATATTTTTATAATATAACTAGTATTTATTATGTAAATCTTTAATAATATCATGATTAAGCAGTCTTTATCACATTAACAATTATATATGCATATTTCAAAAAATAATTGAGATATTTTTATACATAAGTAATAGAAAATATTCTACAAATATAATATTAAAAACCATCATGATTTGTAACTTGAGAATAAGTTCATATCTAGAGGCCAAAATTGGATATGAAAAAGTTTGTATGTAGAGTGATTCATAAGTCAAGGTACTACTGTATTTGAGAGTGAATAGCCTATAAACTATGAGATTGAATGAATGAGGTGAATCTGGAACAGATAAATGAGTTTGTGTACTTAGAAAGAGTTTTTGAGTTATGATTATGAGATTACAAAAAGAGCAAATGCTGGATTGAAAGTTGTAGATGCTTTTGGGAAATACTGAATGAGAATTTATCAAAGAATGTTAAGATAATTATGTATGAAATTGTAGTGATTCCAATATTAATATATGGGAGAAGACTGGGTATGATATAAAAGGATAAAACTATTTGAGTGCAGCAGAGATGAAATACTTGAGGAATGTGAATGGAATAATATATTATGATTGTATTCTAAATAATGAAGTACAAAAGGAATTTGGAATAGAATATAAAAGGATAAAACTATTTTAGTGCAGCAGAGATGAAATACTTGAGGAATGTGGATGGAATAATATATTATGATTGTATTCTAAATAATGAAGTACAAAAGGAATTTGGAATAGAAAGCAATGCAATTGATGCAACGTATAAGTTTATATCTCAGGTGATTAAATCTATTCTAAGGTAATTTAATCATATAAATTGAATGAGTGAAGAATGATTGAGAAAATGATTGTATATTGAACATGTGTAAGTTAAGTGAGGGCAAAGGATAGAGAAAGCAATTGTATGTGTAATTGAGAATGTATGGATTTGAGAATACAAATAAGAAATGTGTGTATGAAAAAAAAAATGATTGTGGAGGAAGCTGATATAAGGTGTAGGGATAGGAAAATATTTATTAATATTTATTTAGTGTTATGTTGAGTGCATGTTCTGTCTTGAATGCTGCCTACCCTCTCATGAGGAGAAAAATACAGATAATTCCTGACTTACATAGATCCTACAAAGTTAATTAGAGTTATTAATAATAAAGATATTATAGTTTACACCAAATCTTATATAAATTTAATAAAATAATTACAAATAGTTATTTTAATATTAATCATTTTTGAAGATAATCAATGCTAAATAATTTTTCATATTTATATGTAGAGCTATACTTACATAGTGATTCTCTGACTTATAAGAAAAATTTACTGATTGAAGCAAATAAAGCTATAATGCAGAGATACAAAAAAATTCCTAAAAATACTTTGCTATGCAATGTATTTGCAGGCATTTTTTCATAATTTCATCATTTATCATATGTACATGGGTTTTATGAGGCTATTATATTATTTTTAATTAACAAGCTGGGTGTAGACCTTACTGAAAACTGGAAGTGAGGGATTTGGAATTAAATCTGGATCTTCCAAGATGAAAAGAAATTGTTTTACCATATGATCATGTGGAAAAATAGTTAGGGAATAAGTACAAAACCTTATTCTTTTGATATAATTCTTTTTATTGCTACATCTTTGTGACTCATTAGTACTATATAGAATAGGCCTCAGCAACCTATGATCTGTGAATCACTGAGTGACCAATTTCATAATTTCAAGTGACCCACTTGAGTTCCGAAAATAAAGTATAATATATAAAAATAAATTATAAAACATAAATATGAAACAAACACTTGAAAATACATAAAAAAATTAACTGAAAATATTCAGTTATGTTTGATTTTATAATAATTAAAATTAAAATTTTAATTTTTATGTTTAAAGTTTAAAGCGTATTGTAATTATTTTCTTAATAAAATTTATCTTATTATTCACCAAAAAAAGACTGTCTTAAAATGAAAATACCACTGACCCAAAAATCTTTTTAATACATACATTTTGGTTGATTTTGACCCACAGCATTTTAAAAAAGGTTGCTGACCCCTGATATAGAGTATGCTCCAACATATACAGTCGGACCTCCATATATCAAAAATGAAGGTGTCAGAAAAATTTTGACATATAGAAACTTTGTTATATAGAAACCTGAATTTTCTCTAATGCAGTATAGTAGTTAAGTGATATTTTGTCCGTATTGCCTTTTTCGCAGCCCCCTGATGGCGGCGATGGTGGCTCACAGTTTGTAAACTCCAACTTAAATGATTTGAGAAAGTTTTGGGAAAAAATATACAAATGAATTTTTTTAATGTTTAAAAATATTAATCCCAAATTTGGGATTAAATTATAAATTTTAATCCCTAATTTCTGCGCAACATCTTTTTTTCTCACTCCACAGTCCATATCTTTTAGCAATTTCACTTTTTCCAAACACTCGACGATTTTGTTTTTGACATGGTAAACGTTTTAGTAGAGCTGAACAGACTAACTAAAATCTCTGGTTCAGTTTTGGTTTTATGTCAATTAACACAAGTAACATACAAAACCAAAACCGAAACAAGGCCTAGAACTTTACACTAACCCCCTCTACAGTACAAATCGACACATCCATTTTGTTTATTTGTTGACATGGTAAACATTTTAGTAGAGCTGAACAGACTAACTAAAATCTCTTGGTTCAGTTTTGGTTTTATGTCAATTAACACAAGTAACATACAAAACCAAAACCGAAACAAGGCCTAGAACTTTACACTAACCCCCTCTACAGTACAAATCGACACATCCATTTTGTTTATTTGTCGGCTTTTTCTAGCCAGACCCAATCTAGACTCTTACCTTATCCTTTTCCCTCACCTATGAAATTAAAAATTTCAATATATAGAAATTTTTTTCAATATATAGAAACAAATTTCAATGGAAATTTCACGGGACTAACAAAATATGTTGATATACAGAGAATTTCGATATATAGAGGTTCGATATATGGAGATCCAAAATTTCACAGGACTAACAAAAAACTTTGATATACGGAGAATTTCGATAGTTCAATATATGGAGGTCCAACTGTATATATTTTGACTTATGTAAGATTTCATAATGAACAATCCACCTATATAAGGCAGGGAGTTTCTGTATTAGGATGATGAAGAATAAATAATTATTAAATTTATTTCACAATCTTACCCTTTATTTTGATTAATAGCAATATGTCTTGGTTTCTGATCTTCACCTTTTATAATAATTCCTATAGGTTTTCCATTTAATTTGGTTACATTGATGACATTATTTTCTGCACATGACCAATATAGATAACGAGAATACTGTTCTATTGCTATATCAAAGGGATGGATTAGGCCATCATCATTATGAACAACAACTGTTATCTATTAAAATATGAAAATAGATTAAGATTTATATTTATCTGTAAAAATGTATGAAATTACACATGATACTCATATAAGAAACATTGATAAAATATTAATAACTATAAAATAATTAATGACTTTATTATATAAAGTAAAGAGTAAGAATATTCTTAAATTCAATAAGGATTGAATAAATGTAAATACAATATTACATTTGTTTTAGGTAAATCCAACTTTAATAACTTTAAAAGAACAGGATTTTGTGAGACTGGCAGAAATGCAATCTATTGCAAAAGTGATTTGAAACATACAATAATAAAATAGCAGTTTGAAACACAATGTATCTTATAATTTATAAACAATTAATTTGTAAAAGCTAACTTTTTAAATTTCAATTTTATAGCTTAATGTGTATATTTTAGATTATTCTATTGAAGTTTATAGAGCAATACAGATCTTTATTATTATTAAATGCTAATATTACTTTAAATTTTTCCCATTTTAAAATAATTTAATATGGAAAAATTGGCAACTATAAAATAATAATGCCTTTACTGAGCTGGTCAACATATTCATTTAGTTCCATTTATAAATTCTATATGCATAATTGTTTCCAACATTTAATTTTCTGGATACAGCATAAAACAGTTATTGAACAGCATAAAATTTATGAAATGAATAAAAATTTTCCATTATATTTTATTGAATGCAAAAATTTAACTGTTTCTATAAATATTTGGTATATGCATGTAATATATTCAGCATTACAGAATCTGTTTCAAAATAAGGATTTGCAAAGAGAAATTATACTTAGGATATATTTCCATAAATTGATTTTTAAAAAATTCCAAGAAAAGCCTAAAAAAGAAAATATTTTTGAAGAATTATTTAATATAGAGTTAATTTATAGAATACAGTTATTAAATGGAGTATATGCAAAAGTTATTCATAAAAGGATATTTACTACTGAATGTTTAAATTTTAAAATTTAAGATAAACAGTCCCATACTGTTGTAATTGGCATCAAGTTACATAAATCTGATGTTAATTTCATAGTTTTCATGCGTTTTCTGATAAAAGATAAGGTGTAATATACAATGAGATATATTTATTAATTTTAATAAGATTCTATTATCTGTATTTAAATGCAAGTTTTATTAATGTCCTAAATATAATAACTTTTCTATATTATTTATTTATGCTACATGTATTTTAATTTTCAATTTAAACTGCAATTCCATAGAATAAGCAATTGATTACTTTTATTTTAAAATTTATATTTCAAAGTTAATTAATACATTACAGCAATACCTCGCATAGTCCGGTTAATTGGTTCCTCTTTCTTACCAGACTAATTGAAAAGTATTTAGGAAGCAAACGTATTTTATATCACAAAAGTATTTAGTGATATTCCTAGATTTATAAAAGTGTATATCACAAAAGTATTTAGGAAGCAAACGTACACCCCTGTATTAATTCCAGCATGGTCATATGACCCTATCTCAAACAAGTTAGCTGCGTTTAAATGGCTCTTTAATAGAGTGAATACGCATATTACTAAATGGGATGATAAGATCTCGGAAGTAAATTACATCATCAAATATGGCCTTAAATACGGTTATGGATATAAGATGTTAAAAGGGATATGGGATAAGGTGCTAAAAAACATGAATGATCTACAGCCAACTAGACAACCCAGTCACGATGATACAAGCACACAGCGATACTATACTATGGTCTATACGAAGACTTTACAGCGTGTCCTTAAGAAACCATTAAAAGAGATGCAATCCAGAATGGCATGGAAGAGAGGAACTAATTTATTTAACATTCTAAGGAATAACAAGGACCGAATACCAGATTCTAGAAGATCGGGGGTGTATAAGATTCCCCTTACGTACAGTCA
>AYEL01086298.1:0-32881 GCA_000484575.1 Olivierus martensii
GCATTCTATAGAATGCCTGCATTTCATACTTTGCCGGTAATATATATATATATATATATATGTGCTAGCATAATGCCTGGCACTGCTAGAAAGTTTGAAAAACAATAATTTTTAGGGAAAATTGCTTTTAATTATTTAAAAGTTTTAGCCATTCATTTTTTCTGAAGATTATGAGCAACATATTAATAATTCATTAACATGTCTGCTTATTTTCTCACTCTGATTTGAAAAAATTTTCTATGAAACACTGAGATGAAAAAAAATCTTAAAATATGGAAATACTTATATTTTAATTATTTAAAAAATCATTTCTTGGTAACAGATTAATTAAACATCAAAAGTTTTTCTTAATACCAGAAAAATGATTTAATTTTAAAAAATTGTGATATCTCAAGCTTATTTTTTCCATGTTTAATTTTAAGTTTTATGATATAATATTTTAATTCTTTTCTAGCATATAAAAATTATAATTTTTTCGGTTAAATTTTTGCACTTTGCAATATTTTTATAAAACACCTTAAAAATAACTAAAATAGAATCATCACAATAACTATTATATTATTACTAATAAAATAAATTATAAATACATTTATATTAGCAATTCTCCCATCATTATGCATTATAGCACAATATACAGGAATCCCTTGATTAGTGAGGTTAATAAATCCTCACAATATATGTCATATATCAAATCTACATTAATAAAACTAAAAAAACCAATGGGAATAATTATAATGAATCCTGGAAAATATCAAAATTTAAACTATAAAACCAATGGGAATAATTATAATGAATCCTGGAAAATATCAAAATTAGTTAATAGGAATAATTATAATGAATCCTGGAAAATATCAAAATTATAAAATATGTATTTTTTTTCCCTCTCAAAATGTATCTATATTGCATTACATGTACTTTAATTTTTCTCTCTCAAAACTTATCTATTTTGCATTACATGTACTTTAAATCATTGAGGAATATGGATATAGGTGTATGGATATCCAGGTGTATAGATATATCATAATAGGTATTTAAAAATTTATAGTAAGAATTAAAATTTATTTTTCACAAAAATTATTTTTTACAAAATTGCATAAATTTTGTAAAAAATAAATAATTGCACGTCCGTAGACATCGAGTACTGGAAAAGAACTGAAGGCCAAGCTGGCTATATAATATTGTAATGGCTATTATTAGTTAGTTGTCATTCATGCTAAATTTATTAATAAATAAAATTACAAACAAATTTAAAATATAACAATTAGATGACGAAAGTTGTAATATTAACAGAATTAAAATAAATAAATAAATAAATTTATTGCTGTGCTCTAATCATGTAGACTACAAAAAACCCAAGATTCAGTTGCCAACACTTCAAAGGGTTTGCAATAAAAAATCACACTTCTTGAAGTGCATTAATCAAATTTGGCATGTATCAAGGGATAGTCTCAATTTTTTTTTGCACACTAATCAAAACTGCATTATTCAAACCTGCACTAATCAAGGGATTCCCTGTAATATCATACAGAATTAAACTTAATAAATATAAATCCAAAGGAACCAGACAAAATTGACATTGTCATTATATCAGACCATTTTGCATATATTTAAATGCATGTGAGTTGTATTGATCAATCACAGAGTTTACTGATTGCAATTATGGTATATAATAAATTCAAGTGATTATAAATTGAAGATGATCTATACACACACATTTTCATATACAGTAAGACCCCACTTAACACTATTTTGATATAATGCGGTTTTTTTCAAATTCTATATTTTTTATTGATTGATTTACTTTGGCACGATTTTTCAAACTGTTATACTCATATATATCTGAAATCACACAAATTTGTTGCTTTGATATTTCTATGCTATCTCACAGTGCATCTGATATCAGGCAGTTCAGTACATACAAAAGTCTGCTGCAGTCATAGTTCATATTTATGATTGGTCGTCAATGTTATTTTACAGTAATAAAAATCATAATTATCCCATTTTAGTTTTAACCTAATGCTGCCACTTCGAACTATAGTTTGATATAGCCAAGATTGCTTACTCTACCACTTCAAACCATAATTCCTTGAAATTAGAACGTTTTTCTTTCATCGATGTTTTTTTCGTTATTACTGTTTACTACAATCTGATTACTGCCTTTTATTTTCTTAAAATTTTTTATTTTCTAATTTTAAGAATTTTTTTGTGAATGATTTATGAATACAAATTGATATTAGCAATAAAAAATGTTAATGTAATGTAATAGTAATAATATATGTTACAAAATAAAATAAAAAAAATGGTATGTATATTTTTTATTCACTGTCTTGTTTCAACTTTCCCCATTATTTCCATGCTAAGATGACATCATTTAACACACTTTAATTTAGCGTTTGGTTTTTCTGGAATGCATTTCCTGCATTAAATGGGGTCTTACTGAACTTGAAATTTTTATGTAAATTTGAAGTGCTGTTATTTATCTCAAGTATTCTAAAATATGTTGATAGGACAAAAAGTTATTACTTCATGGTAAAATTTGCCTACAAAAACTATTTTGCATATATATAAAAAAAAATAAGAAAATGAAAATTATTTTTAATTCTTTATCTTAAAAAATAATTAAAGTAAATATAATAAAGATTATAGGTGTCTTATTATTTTTAATGTTTTGTGGTGTTAGAAGCAGCTTCATTACCAGTATTTGTAATCTTACAGCTTTATTATAACTTTGATGTAAAGAATTTTTATTATGTTATTTGTATCATAGTTCCTGCTAAGATTTAGAAATTATTTTTAAGAGCCCTTAAAAAAGAGCCCATTACATCTAATTGGTATATGGAAAATGATTTTGTTGAGTGAAGATACTGAACTGAAACTTGGGATACAACCATCAAAGACCATATAGAACCTTCATACCAAGTTACATCAAATTTGGAGATGGTCGAGTGGGGACCCCTGGGTCCCCTTTTTGTGGATTGACCCATAATCAATTTACAATAAGATTTAGTTCTATGATTTAATATTGTTAAGAGCCCATTACATCTAATTGGTATATGGAAAATGATTTTGTTGCTATGTAAAAAATTCTAAAAATTACAAAAAAATATTATATGAATTTTTATTATTGTAGAAATTATTATATTTTTGATAGTGATAAAGTGTCAAATAAAGCAAAAATATAAATGATTATTAAGTATATTAAGAGTTTATACATCAACATATATACAGTCATAACTAACTTTTACTATTAAACTGCTAAAACCCTGACAAACTAAATTAAAAATTCACAGCACTTCTAGCAGTAAAGTATCAAACTAAATTTATTAGTTAAAATACACGCAAATGGTTTCAATGTGCTTCACATCCTCTTTGGGCCTGAAGAGGATGTGAAGCACATCGAAAATGTTTGCGTGTATTTTAACTAATAAATTTAGTTTGATACTTTACTGCTAGAAGTGCTGTGAATTTTTAATTTAGTATGCAGTCATAGATGCCATGAATTATATCATATTCATTTCTATGTTGTGATAATATTGTGATAGCTGTAATTACTTCTAACTAAATTTTCTGTTTAATCAATTCAAATATGCATATTTTTGTATACATACATATATACATTAATTTATACTATAAAATTTCCAAAAAAAGGAAGTGCAGTTTTTTCATTTTTGATTTTTGCCAGTGTCTATCAGTTATGCTAAATTAAAACATTAAAATCATCTCATATGTTTTTAAATTATATAATTTGTAATATGTATTCATACCCTTATCTTGAATTGAATTTGATTAGATAACTTTTTAACTGAAGTTATCCAAAGCAAACTAAGATTTTTTTAAATTATAAAATTGATCATCATTAATCAATAATTTACTTTGTATATTGTATATTTAGGAAACTAAAAAGTAAGCTTTGATTTAATATAGTGATTTTTTTTAAATAATTTAATAAAAGTATTTTTATTTAAATTATGATGAATTCTTTTAAGTACAGATATCCCTCCTATAACACAGTAGATAGGTTCCTGAAAAACACCGTGTTGTGTGAAACTGTTATATGAGACCTAGAACCAATACAAAAAAAGGAGGTACGTTTCAAAACCAATTAAAAGCAAATAACTTTCCTTAATTCTACATAAGAA
Organism: Olivierus martensii; assembly: GCA_000484575.1. Taxonomy (NCBI): domain Eukaryota; kingdom Metazoa; phylum Arthropoda; class Arachnida; order Scorpiones; family Buthidae; genus Olivierus; species Olivierus martensii. The sequence continues at coordinate 4,140 of AYEL01086298.1, forward strand.
ACTTAATTTTTATTAAGAATATTAATAACACGAAACATAAAGAAAAACTAATTTTTATTAAGAATATTAATAACACGAAACATAAAGAAAGAAAAAATATATACAATAAGACCAAAAAACAATATATGTAAAATAAAGGAAAGAAAATGTATACAGCCTATATAATATTCGTTTAATAATTATATCTTCCTTACCATTGTTTAACTAAAATGAGAACATTTTTTCTTTAACAATATCAACTCACTTTCTGAACTTTTTTATTCATTTAAAGTTTGTGTATCTTTTGCTCTTTTTACAAAATTTATAATCCAGCCCGCTGCATTCTGCTAGAAAATAATTGTTTCTTAACATATGCCCAAAAAAAATTATGAATAAAAAAGTTTTTCTTTCATATTCCTCCATTGAAGAATAAAAACTTATTTTATCCAAGAACTGAACATTTGGAACACAAAATATTTAATTGTTGCCAATTAATTCAATTTTAAATTGAAATTGAAAATAGACTGTATATCGTCCCTCTCATGGCAAACTAATGAAATTGCATTTGTGATTAATTTTAGCAAAATATTTCCCAATGATTGCATTTTATAGGTGTATTGTGTATCCATAGTATGGATTTACAAAAATTAATGAAAATGTTTTAGATTGTAGCAAAGTAAACATAATTTTCTAAATTTGTTAAGTAAAAACCGTGTTGTAGAAGAGCTGTATTATATGAGGGTTTCTGCGATTTTCAAATTGTGTTAGAGCGAAACTGTGTTATAAGAATCCGTGTTATAGGAGGGATATCTGTATAATATTAATGCATTGATACATATACAGCAATATCTCGCATAGTCCAGTTAATTGATTCCTCTTTCTTACTGGACTATTCGAGGTACGTAACCTTTGGGAAAAATTATAATTGGTTCCAAGAAATTTTTGATTTGCTCATATGATTTTTTTAAATTGTAAATTCTTACATTAATAATTATTTCATACACATTAAACAGTAAAATCTTTTATGAAGATTTATAATAGACAGAAGGGGACAGAAAGTGTGAGCCCATAAAAACGAATAGATAAAGAGAGCTTGCCCAGCAGGTGAATGCATTCACTTTCTCCAAGTCGGCCACTTGGCACCATTCCAAATGCAGAGTGGCACTCTGTGTGAAGGTGGATTCCCTCTTGAACTGAGCCTCCATGAGCTGATGAGTTGCAAATGTCGATATGTCAGTATTCATTCCCATTCGATGATTCAATTAAGCGTTTGCGGTAAACAACTGATGACATTGCACTTGAAAGGCAGGCACTATAACAAAGTTGTTTAGATAAATTTGACAACACTGAAGCAGCCGCCTGTTTGTCTCAGCTTGTCATAGTGGCTATTCGAGTCATATATATGTAGTAAGTAGCAAGCACACTTACATTTCATATTTATTCTAAAAAAATAAATTAAAAATTTTTTATTAACAATTACAATCCGGACTATTTGAAACTGGACTATGCGAGGTGTTGGTGTACAAGAATTCCTTTTTTTTTTTAAGACATATTCTTTGTAACATTAAATAAATAAAATTTTATGCAAGTTGAATTTACTTGCATAAAATTTATATAATTATGGTAAAATTGAAAATATGTACATATTATATTTACAAGGGAGAGGTTATATAGAATAACTATAAAAATAAAATACCAATGTATAAATTACATCATAAAATAATTTTATGACATGGTAGCATTCATTTTAATGGTTAACTATTAGTAAAACTTTTAGTAATAATGTTAACTATTATTATAATATTGCCATAATTATTGTTGCACTACTACAGTATAAAATTATAGTATTGCACTATGCATTAAATTATAAAGATTATTTTTAAAATATTTTTTCATGTCAAAATTTTTTATCAAAACATATTTACATAATTAAGTTAAAGAGTTTCTGTACATTGATGATTATCAATATTGAAAGCGTTTTGAATTGAATTAAAATTAGGTACTAAGAAGATATTGGCAATAATTTTAAAATACAGGAAATTCCTAACTTTACAAAGCTATTTATATGCTGAATTGAACTGTAAAGCAAGAACTTGTAAACTAAGAATCAGTTTTCCAAAGACAATGTTAAAACCACAAATTCTATTCTTGACAATGAAATTTGACTATAATAAATTAAGTAAAGGTCAACAAAATCAATAATGTATGATTACTCATACATTATTATATATTACTAAATAAATAAAAATATAGCCTTTAAATGAAAATCAAGTAAATTATAATGATAAATTATTTGTCATACAAATATTAAGGAATTTTTATTCATAATAATTGACAAATGATTAGATGAGCTTTTATGCAGTGAATAATGCCTTTAGAACAACTTGAGAATCATTGGAAAATTATGAATCAAACACTGGCAGCTAGAATGTACATCTCCGGCCAAAATGTTTGTCACTTTCAACTAGGCGCTGGAAACCGGAAATGCTGCAGGCTGATGAGTCGCAAATGCCAATATGCCCAGTATTCGTTACCATTCAATGATTCAATTAAGTGTTTGCAGTAAACAACTGACAACATTGCACTTGAGGCAGTCAGGCACTATAACAAACGTTGTTCAGATAAATTTGGCAACATGGAACAGCCATCTGCTTGTCTCAGCTCGTCATAGTGGCTATTCGAGTCATATATAGGTAGTAAGTAACAAGCACACTTATATTTCATATTTATTCTAAAAAAATAAAGTAAATAAAAAATTTTTTATTAACAATTACAATCAAGACTATAGTGAAACCTGGACTATTTGAAACCGGACTATACGAGGTATTGCTGTATATGAAAAGATATAAGATAAAGATAATAATATTTACTAAGAGAATCAAAAATGCTACTGATTTATTTATATAAATACAGTGATACCTCAGATCACGAACGTTTTGGTTCACAAACAAATCGGTCTACGAACATTCTTTGTGAACAAATTTTGCTTCGCTTTACGAACGATGCTTCGGTTCACGAACACGCGTATGAGTGCATGGAGTGCACAAAACCATGAGCACAGCCTTGCCCCCAGCAACAATCCAGTTTTCCCAGCTCATATGGGTACAGTAAAGTTCCAACAAGTGTTGATAGTTTTTTTCTTTATTTAATTAAATTTATCCCTTATTATGGCTCCCAAGTGTTGATATTTTAGTTTTTTTTCTTTATTTAATTAAATTTATCCCTTATTGTTTTTTCTTTATTTAATTAAATTTATCCGTTATTATGGCTCCCAAAAAATCTTTTCTTTACTTAATTAAATTTATCCCTTATTATGGCTCCCAAAAAAGAGTATTAGCATGTTTAACACCACCTTCACTTTCTTCTAATATTACTGTTATATTTATTAGTGGTGGTGTTAAACATGCTTTCTTCTAATATTACTGTTATATTTATTTATGTTAAACATGCTTTCTTCTAATATTACTGTTATATTTATTTCCTTCATTAAACATGCTTTCTTCTAATATTACTGTTATATTTATTTCCTTTTTGGTAAACATGCTTTCTTCTAATATTACTGTTATATTTATTTCCTTTCTGATACGGCTCCCAAAAAAGTTAAAAGTGTTAGTGAAGGTGGTGTTAAACATGCCACTCCCAAAAAAGTTAAACATGCTTTCTTCTAATATTACTGTTATATTTTTTTAGTTTTTTTCTTTATTTAATTAAATTTATCCCTTATTATGGCAGTGTTGATATTTTAGTTTTTTTTCTTTATTTAATTAAATTTATCCCTTATTGTTTTTTCTTTATTTAATTAAATTTATCCGTTATTATGGCTCCCAAAAAAATTAAGTGTTAGTGAAGGTGGTGTTAAACATGCTTTTTTCTAATATTACTGGAGTGTTAGTGAAGGTGATGTTAAACATGCTTTCTTCTAATATTACTGTTGTGTGTTAGTGAAGGTGGTATTAAACATGCTTTCTTCTAATATTACTGTTAAAAGTGGTGTTAAACATGCTTTCTTCTAATATTACTGTTATATTTATTTGGTGGTGGTGTTAAACATGCTTTCTTCTAATATTACTGTTATATTTATTTACACATAAAGCCATAACATGTTAAATTTTTTTTCTAGGATAAAAAAACGTCTCTGTATTATTTCCACACATAAAGCCATAACATGTTAAAATTTTCCTAGGAGATGTTAAACATGCTTTCTTCTAATATTATTGTTATATTTATTTCCTTTCATTAAACATGCTTTCTTCTAATATTACTGTTATATTTATTTCCTTTTTGAATTATTTCCACACATAAAGCCATAACATGTTAAAATTTTTTTCTAGGATAATTTCCACACATAAAGCCATAACATGTTAAAAATTTTTTCTAGGGAAAAAACGTATTATTTGGATTTACATTAATTGCAATGGGAAAAATTGACTCGGATTCACACAAAGCCATAACATGTTAAAATTTTCCTAGGACAAAAACGTATAAGCCATAACATGTTAAAAATTTTTTTTCTAGGATAAAAAACGTATTATTCTAATATTACTGTTATATTTATTTCCTTTCTGTATTATTTCCACACATTAAAAAAAATTAAAAGTATTAGTGAAGGTGGTGTGAAACATGTTTTCTTCAGCTCCCAAAAAGTTAAAAGTGTTAGTGAAGGTGGTGTTAAACATGCTTTCTTCTGTTACTGTTATATTTATTTCCTTTCTGTATTATTTCCACACATAAAACCATATTAAGTGTTAGTGAAGGTGGTGTTAAACATGCTTTTTTCTAATATTACTGGAGTGTTAGTGAAGGTGATGTTAAACATGCTTTCTTCTAATATTACTGTTGTGTGTTAGTGAAGGTGGTATTAAACATGCTTTCTTCTAATATTACTGTTAAAAGTGGTGTTAAACATGCTTTCTTCTAATATTACTGTTATATTTATTTGGTGGTGGTGTTAAACATGCTTTCTTCTAATATTACTGTTATATTTATTTTCTCTCTGTATTATTTCCACACATAAAGCCATAACATGTTAAAATTTTCCTAGGAGATGTTAAACATGCTTTCTTCTAATATTATTGTTATATTTATTTCCTTTCATTAAACATGCTTTCTTCTAATATTACTGTTATATTTATTTCCTTTTTGGTAAACATGCTTTCTTCTAATATTACTGTTATATTTATTTCCTTTCTGATTTATCCGTTATTATGACTCCCAAAAAAGTTAAAAGTGTTAGTGAAGGTGGTGTTAATACGGCTCCCAAAAAAGTTAAAAGTGTTAGTGAAGGTGGTGTTAAACATGCATTCTAATATTACTGTTATATTTATTTCCTTTCTGTATTATTTCCACACATAAAATAATAACATGTTAAAAATTCTTTTCTAGGACAAAAAACATATTATTTGGATTTACATTAATTACAATGGGAAAATTGATTCAGATTACGAACTTTTTGGATCACGAACAGGGTCAAGGAACGGATTGTGTTGATGAACCAAGGTATCACTGTAATTATCTTGCTTAAAACTTTATGATATATTTGATTTTTAAAGTTATGAATTTGTATAAAAATTTTTCAGAATATTATTATAATTAAAAAATAAATAATGCATTTAATTTCAATAAAATAATCATTGTATTATTACCTTTGTACCATTGTCAAAACCTTTTCGAATTGTCTTAGTTTGTCCATCTATCCAATAAATAAACTTATCTATATCATCATATTCAAGTGCTCTTACATTTTTCAAATGGGGTATGGGAAGTATAATATCTAGAGTATTTTGTAAATTGGGAATCATTCTGCCAATAATGTTTTTTTGGCTAAATAAAATAAAATTTTTTGGACCTGAAAATAAAAAAATTACATGTTGAAAATCAAATTATTAATACATAATAAATTTTAGTTAAATAAATGAACTCAAGAACTTCCATTAATTTAGAAAGATAAAGATAGCATAACCAAATCCAAATTTATATGCTTTTAGATTATTTTAAGAATTTTGATCTATTATATTATAAATAATATTATTTTTAATATAAAAATAAGCCAAAAAAATAGATCAAAATTTCTACACACATTAATTTAATTTAATTTTTAGTATAAAAATTATTTTATATCCAAATTATTAATCAGTAAATAGACTTACGATAAATTTAAGCACTAAAAGCAGAATGCTTTTAGTGCTTAAATTTATCGTAAGTTTATTTTGTGTTTAGCGGTGTTAAATTTCTTTGAATTTTATAATCAGTAAATTTTGTTATATTCTTTTCAATTTATTTTTAAGATTCTTTTATGTTTCCTTATAATATTCTATAAGACTCAGTAAATTTTGTTTTATTCTTTTCAATTTATTTTTAAGATTCTTTTATGTTTCCTTATAATATTCTATAAGACTGTCTTTCTAATAGGAAATATTCATATTGAAATATTATAGTAGTGGAAAAAATTATTGCATCACCATTCTATAAATAGCTTATTCAGCTATCCAGCCATCGTATGTGAAAATATTGTAGTACTGGTGATGATCAACAAAGGCAAGTAATTCAAATATTTAATGCATCACTTAATATATTACAGCTGGATATATATTACTGAATTCTTGTTATGAATCAAATGACCTGAAGCTCCAAACAATATTGTAATAATTTAAAAAGAGGAATCAAATAACTACAGTAGGTGCCCTCTTAACCAACCACCATGGGACTGAACCCTTGGCCGGATAACGAAATGGGCAGTTAAACCAAATTACATACACAGTATATGGATTTACAATTCCGGCGCCAGTCGTTCACTGTACTCTTTCCTACACTGAGTTTGTCACAGATACGTTTCACTGGTTCACCATGTCTATACGTTCTATACGTCTAAACGTTCTAAAGCATTTAATTTTTGTTCCATCATCATTACATTTCATTTTCGTTCATTTTTCCAACGAAAATTTTTTCACAAACTGAATTACAGTAACTGAGTAGGAAATAACTATGTATACTGCTTACACAAAGAAATAACAACGTGCACTGCTCAAATAAATAGAGCAATTAATAAATACCCGGAGGATAGATACAAACACGTCCTGACAAGCAGTGACAATTGCCGTATGAGTCATTTTGTTAGCTGAATGGCTGGTTAAACCAACGGCTGGTTGAACCGAGGCCAGTTAAGAGAGCGCTTACTGTAATTAGATGGTTTTGCAGTCAGAAAAGCAAAGAAATACAATCCTCTAATATTAACCTAGTTATTTCTTAGTTTAATGGCTGGTTGAATCGAGGCCAGTTAAGAGAGCGCTTACTGTAATTAGATGGTTTTACAGTCAGAAAAGCAAAGAAATACAATCCTCTAATATTAACCTAGTTATTTCTTAGTTTACAATTCTGAGGGAATAATTTACATGTCTTTCTAAATTCCAACAAATTTATAGGGTGATGCAATAATCTTTGAATTACTTTAGAAACCAATCATCATTGACTGTCTATGTAATTTACTATCACCTAGCAAAGGAAATTTGCATTGGTAGACACTATTTAAGAGTTACAGCTTAAAAAACATAGTCTTTTTGTTTTCCAAAATTTTTTAAGTATAAATTAAAAATTTTTATATAATTATTATACATATGCTAATGAAGATGAATATATTCCAAAAGTACTTTAGCTTTTATTAAGATTGGCTCTTAAAGTAGTTTTTAATTTTACTTTATTTAAAGCATTAGCAATATATAATTTATTACCTATTGAAAAATATTAAATAAAAATTTATTTATAACTTACTTAAACAAGTTTTGTTATCTAAAGCTAATTCATAATGATTAGGGCAGGCACAACAATAATTATGCAATTTATATTCATTTGGTAAAATAAGGCATAGATGAGAACATCCACCATTGTTGACTGCACAAGGATTCCAACCTGAAAATAATTATTTGAAATTCAAGCAATACAATAATTTAATGCTATAGTAAATTAAAGCTCAAATGTTTTATATAACAATTTGCATATATTTTTTAATTATTATTTATTGCAACAGAAACTGAAGAAGGTAACAAATGTTAGAAAATTAATTTCATTTATTATAATAAAATAATAATATAAATCCATGAATATTATATAGAGAAAAGAACTGCCTTATTATTACTTCAAACTAACTATTAAAAGAAGCACAAACCGGCAGGTGTAAGAAAACTCAAATAATTTTTATTGCTAACGTTTTCCTCTTCAGGCAAAGAACATAACAGAACATGTTCTGTTATGTTCTTTGCCTGAAGAGGATGCAAGAAAGGCATCGAAAACTTTAGCAATAAAAATTATTTGAATTTTCTTACACTTGCCGGTTTGTGCTTCTTTTAATAGTTGGAATAATATAAATATTATAAAATTTAATTTACTAGTATAAATTAAAATTTATTAATTCAAGAAATAAATAAAACTACAATAAAAATATAGTATAGGTATTCCTTGTTATATAAAAGATACTTCCTTCAAAACTGTTCATTAGGTGAAAATTTATAATAAGAAAATTCAATTCACATTAATTCCATTATAAAAATTTCCATTTAATTTCCCAAATATCACTATTTTACCTATTGATTTCAAATCATTCCAAAAGTTATTAATATGATAATACAGTAGTTTATGATACTTTACTTGACAAAGTTCATTAAAACTAAAGCACCAACTAGCAGTTAAAATAAACACTCAAAATTTATACTTTACTTGTATATATAGTCTATTTCTTATATCATTTGAATCTGAATTTTTCTGAATCATTAAATATTGAATGCATGCTTAATGGAGATTTATTTATAAGTTATAAATTATGAAATTTTTTCCAACGTTAGTTTTCAATTTACTCATGATTCCAGAAAAACCTTGATTCTGATAAATTATTTGCAAAAATAAATAAATTTGCTTAAAATCTGAATTTTAAAATTATGTAAATGAATTTTAAATACTATGTTAATAAAATTTATACTTAATATTTTGTCATATAATTATTTTATTAAAACTAATATACCCAAAATAGCTAACTTATTTAAAAGATTACTTTAATTAGATTTAGCATTTTCAAACAAAACAATAAAATATCATCATAGTTTAAATTTGCATATGAAATATGAAAATATACTATTATAGTACTGATTGTATTCTTCCAGAATAATTTACAAATGTTTCATGAAGTTAAATAGCTTTATCATATTAGCAAAAGTTTTTGAAAAATATAATTAGATAATGGTTGCTTACATATCCATCTGATTTTTTTTGCATATTTTATGCCCCCTTTCCAATCAGGGAGATTACTAAGGCTTTTTGCATATTTTACGCCCCCTTTCCAATCAGGAAGATTACTAAGGGATGGGGCCAGTTCCAACCATGGGCTGCATCCACACCCGTGGAGGGGGTGGGGCCAGTTCCAATCACGGGCGGCACCCACACCCATGAAGGGGGCCGGATGGTGAAGGGCGGATCACCGGGCCAGGCCCAGTACCCCGAAAAAATCCGGGATCAAACTCAGGTCCTCCTGCGTGGCACACCGACAGCGTTACCACTCGGCCATCTGGCTGCCCATATCCATCTGATGTCAAGAACAGTTAATATAATTTTGTCTTAATATAAAGTAAATGATTTATAGCAGTAAATTTGATATAAAAATATATCTAACATAATCACAGTACAGCAATACCTCGCATAGTCCAGTTTCAAATAGTCCGGGTTTCACTATAGTCCGGATTGTAATTGTTTAATAAAAAATTTTTAATTTGCTTTATTTTTTTAGAACAAACATGAAATGTAAATGTGCTCGCTACTTATTACCTATATATGACTGGAATAGTCACTATGATGAGCTGAGACAAGCAGGCGGCTGACTCCAGTGTTGCCAAATTTATCTGAACAACGTTCAGATAAATTTGGCAACACTGACGACATTGCACTCGAGTGCCTGCCTCTCGAGTGCAATGTCGTCAGTTGTTTACTGCAAATGCTTAATTGAATCATTGAATGGGAACGAATACAGTTGTTTATCGCAAACGCTTAATTGAATCATTGAATGGGAACGAATACTGGGCATATTGGCGGTTTGATACTCATCAGCCCAAGGCGACCCAGTTCAAGTTGGATCCGCCTTTACGCGGAGCGTCCCTCTGGGTTTGTAATGGCGCCGAGCGGCCGACTTGGAGAAAGCGAATGCATTATAATCATCAGCCCAAGGCGACCCAGTTCAAGTTGGATCCGCCTTTACGCAGAGCGTCCCTCTGGGTTTGTAATGGCGCCGAGCGGCCGACTTGGAGAAAGCGAATGCATTTACCTGCTGGGCGAGCCCTCTTTATGTATTCGTCTTTGTGGGCTCGGACCCACTTTCTGTCCCCTTCTGTTTATTGTAAATCTTTATAAAGATTTTAATGTTTAATGCATATGAAATAATTATTAATGTAAGAATTACAAAATTAAAAAACATATGAGCAAATCGAAAATTTCTTGGAACCAATTATAATTTTTCCCATTAAGGTTTGTACCTCAAATAGTCCAGTTTCAATTAGTCCGGGAAGAAACAGGAACCAATTAACCAGACTATGCGAGGTATTGCTGTAGTTCACTAGCTGGTTATTGATATTGGTTATTTTTGTTACCAGAGCTAGTGAACTACTGTGATTTGTTTTTATGGGTTTTTATTGGAAAAAATTATTGTAAACCTGTAAGATCTGAGTTATATAAAAAAAATGCTTTAATTTTAATTATTTACATAAGTCATGTAATATCCATTTCACAAAAATATGTTAATTAAACATATGTTAAATTAGATATTGCTGACTCATTTTATCAATTTGACATTTTTCAGCTATATATTTTGTATATAAACAGATTTATTTTTTATCTAAATTATACTTCTCAATAGATTGATTTTAAGAATTCTTAACAAGTTCTTTAGATTTTAAATTGCTTCATTTACTATCTATCTTTTAAACTATACATACATACCAGGTTGTCTGGAGATGTGATAAATCCCAATATCTATGACAACATCAAGATCTTTCTGAATATTTGTTTGATTCTCTCCAGTAATTTTCTCTGCTCTTTCTATGCTATTAGTAGTCCAATCTGACCAATAAATACTATTTTCATATTGAGTCAAAGCATGTGGTCTTGCTAATGATGTAGAAATAATCTGCTGACGATTTCTTCCTAAATATATATTAAAGAATTTAATTTAATTGATAATAGATAACTAAAGTTTTATCTAAAATATTATACAAATTGAGTATTCCCAATTCAGAATTTCAAAATCCATAACTTTACTTTTACAGTGATAACATTGATAACACTATGGGAGTGTTTCAAATAAGATTTTTCCAAAAATGTTAAATACATTTAGATTATTTGCTACATTTATATTCTTATTCTTTATGTCAAATAAAAAAGAATTTTTGTGAAAGTTTGAATTCTTTTCACTTTTCTTCAACTTCACCATATCATGTATTTCAAAATCTGGAAAAATCCAAAACCTTCTTCTGGTTCCAACCATTCTGGATTGGAGATACTCTATCTGTAATATATAGCAACAAAATGCACCTAGTTCTCATTTTACATACTTTCCATTTATATTTTCTTGGAAAAATGTATTTGAAGAATATATCTTTCAGAGATATATGAAAATTTATATATATATACGATGATATATATATGATTTGGAAAAAATTAAAAAATTATCATGTGAATCAAATGGCAAAGGGCCTTCCAGTTGGCAAGTAACTTGATGACCTTGCTAAGCAAGCGCTTACCTAGCAAACATCATCGCTTAAACAGCTCATGCTGTCTAACTGAACGTCTTGTACATAGGACATGAAAAATGGCTAACAAGTACAAAGAATCTTATTAGCTTTGTTGCGAGATGAAATTATGGACGATTCTATTGAAATATCATTAATAAATGCTGTACAAAGTACAGCAGAATTTAATGCTTCATTAAATATTATTAGTCAATCAAAAACAATCGCAAAATCATACTACAATAATTGATTAATGTAGAAAGTACTATACCCAAATATAATGATACAGAATTTAAAGCACATTTTCAGATGTCACAATCAAAAATTTCAGATAAAATTTTATTTCTAAAGAATATTTTAAAATTATAGCTCTAAATAATTAAATCATCATATATGTATCTTAATTTCATTGAAAGATTTAAGTGTGTGTATATATGTAATAATTTTCTACTAATTATAAACAACACATAATGTTTAAAAGCCAATTTTTTTTTCAAGGAATTTCTCTGTACTATTTCAACAACTTTAGAAGCAAATAGATCTTACAGATTTCCAACTGAAAAAGCATTATTATTAACATTGTAGCCTTTAGCAAAACCTGAATCATTTAGAAGTATTGCAGACAGATTTGGATTGTCAACTGGAGTGAGTCACTACTTATTTGAAAAAACTTGTAGACAGATCTGTAATCTTTCAAAACAGTTTATAGACAAGTTTCCAATGAACATCTGGTTGAGCATGTGCACTAGAATGAAGGGCTAAGATTCATTTGGCTTGCTTATATTGTATATGTTGTTTGTCGATTTGGTGAAGTAAATAGTCTATAAAATTTAAAAAATGCCGACCTCACCTTTATCTTATCCCCTAATTAAACACTCCTGAGTTCACTGGTGAAGATCCCATGTGGGGCAGAAGCCCCATTCTCAAGTTATGGGGTCCTAATTTGGGGCTCGGAATCACGTTTTTTTATGATTTTCTGCAAAACTTTTATAGATAATCGCGATATTTAAACGATTTTAGATGTATCTTATCATTCCGAATCGAATGCAATCAGTATTTTAAACGATTTTAGACGTATCTTATCATTCTGAATCGAATGCAATCAATTTAAATGTTTAGATGTATCTTATCATTCCGAATCGAATGCAATCAATTTAAATAATGACTTACCTTTACGAAGTTATGCGATTTTTTCACTTACGACGATTTATTCGTTCTGAAGCTTGGTAGAATTCTCAGATATTTAAATTTTTTACTGTTTTGTATGTAAAACATTCTATTAATTAATTATATTACATTCGATCAATTTTCCACACCGAATAATAATAAATCAAATATAGAACTTTGAAGATCATCTTTATCAGTCAGTCGAAAGAGTGAACAGTGATAAATGAAGTATAGTGGAGAGAAGGCAAAATTTTATTTTAAATGCTGCCAATTAGTTACGATTATATTCTTCACAAACTATGTATAACTTATTAATGATTATATTGAGGATTGATTTAACTTATTATAATAGTGAAAGTTAGCAACATTAATATTTCGAAGTATTTGTATTCAATCTGGTAAAATATTTATTCTATGCACAAACAATTAGCAGCACGTAAGTAAAACTTGTCCAAACAATTTTAAAAATCAAGGGTTGAGTGTATTAATAAATTGAAATTTACTCAGCCGTACAAGTACATCTGGCCATTGACATTTAGGCCTATCTTTCATTTCACTCGAAAATAATGAACAATTTCATTCATCATATAGATCAAGATAATGTTCTCCCCAAACTGTCAACTTTTCTTTATTTTTTGATGTTCAAATTATTAAAATATGCACTAGTCATATTCAAATATATCCACGTTATAAATCAATCCGATTCAAAACTGCTGAAACAGTTACACTCCCTTTTAAAAAGGAAGTCCGTTAGCCCCTCCTTCCGGTAAATAATACCCAGCTTTCAATGTTTTTGTTTATTTTGGAAACTGGTCTATAGAATGGCCATCAATTCATGAAATGAGAAGGAATAGTAAAGTATTTTTAGAAAGGTGGAAGTTTCCTGGTGTCTTTGGAGCATATATAGATGGTTATAGATGGCTCGCATATCCAAATTAAGGAACCTACATCACATAAAGAACAATATTATAATAGGAAAGGATTTACATCAGTGATTCTTCAAGCAGTATGCAATGAAGATACGAAATTCATAGATTTATTTATTGGTTATCCTGGAAGCATGCATGATGCTAGAGTTTTAAGGACAAGCAATCTGTATAGGTTTATAATATTCAAGCAGTATGCAATGAAGATACAAAATTCATAGATTTATTTATTGGTTGTCCTGGAAGCATGCATGATGCTAGAGTTTTAAGGACAAGCAATTTGTATAGGTTTATAAATTCAAATCTGCCACCTTCAAACATTCATATATTAGGGGATTCTGCATATCAATTGACACAATGGTTAATGACACCATTCAGAGATAATGGCCATTTAACATCACATCAAAGAAGATACAATTTTATCCATAGTAAATCAAGGTGTAATTGAGCGAGCATTTACTCAACTCAAAAGAAAATTCAGACATTTAAAATATTTAGACATGAACAATCTTACCAATATAACAAATGTAGTGACAGCATGCTGTGTGTTACATAATCTAATTTTATCTGATGGAAATTGTGAAGAATATGATTATGATATAGAGCGAGAAATAAATTACACCAATGCAGATGAATCTATAATAGAATCAACTGCAGCTGTTGCCAAAAGAGAAGAAATTGCACATATACTGTAATTTAAAAACAGTATTTAATTATGTTATTGTTGTCAAAAGAGAAGAAATTGCACATATACTGTAATTTAAAAACAGTATTTAATTATTGTTGACCTTATATAATTATTAAACTGAACTTTTGTAAATTTCTTAATTTTTGTACTCAAGCAATACACACACACTTTTTATAATTTCTTAATTCTGCTTTTCTATTAATTTCTAAATTCTGCTTTTCTATTAATTTCTTTTAATATGTTAGTTATTTCAGATAACATCTCTTTATTTTGCTTTAAATCAAATTTTCTCTACTTTTTAACTTCATGTATATGATTAGTTTAGCTTATGAAAGGCTCATATTGTAAATAACATTTTTTCTTTATGTATTATATCAGTTTAAAATAAATATCAGTCCATTTAAGATGATAATTTATATAATTACAGTATGTTTATATAATGATGATTTGCATTATTTGCATGTTTAAATAAAAAAGAACAAATATTTGATTTTTCAATAAAATTAGGTAATTTTTATTTCACTTATATAATTAGCAATTACATTCTAAAATTATTATTTTATTTCAGATATCAATGTTTTCAATAGTTCAGTTTTCTCTTTTAATATGTTAGTTATTTCAGATAACATCTCTCTATTTTGCTGAATTTATTTTCTCCTGATTTTCTAATAATTTACATATCATTTCTGAAGAATAGTTCTTTTTCTTTCGGAGTTTTTTTAAGGATCTGTTCTTTTCTTTGCTTCATCTGTTACTATTTGATTTTCATGTTCACTACATTGATTTTCTTCAAAATATTCATTCTCATTCATGCTGGTACATCCTGCAGTAGCTAAAGCTACAGGTTTAAATATTGGATCATTTGAGTAAATATTTTCAAAATGCTCAAAATATATCCATGTTTTTTTTTCCCTTTCCCAGTTTTATTATTATTATCTTTAATTTTTTTATAGGTAGCTAATAAATTTCTGTACTTTCTGTCGCACAAAAAACCATCAACTGTAAAACATATAAAGTGTTATATTAAAATAATGTGTAGAATTAGCATTTTTTTTATTTAAGCAATTATAATTTAATATAGTAGTATTAAACAAATATTTTAATTTTAATTTATTTTCTTTATGGATTTTTACAATAGTTTCTTAAATGGAAATATATTTGATTACATATAAAACAAAATTCTACCATTATATCCTTTATGCACCAATTCCTTTGAAACATCTTATTTTGATGAAATGCTAAAATGATGATAAAATTGATTTTACTTTCAAAGATCAATTTTAGCATAATAACTTGTACGGTTATAATAGTAGTTTTAAACAAATATTTTAATTTTAACTTATTTTCTTTATGGATTTTTACAATAGTTTCTTAAATGGAAATATATCTGACTACATATAAAACAAAATTCTACCATTATATCCTTTATGCACCAATTCCTTTGAAACATCTTCCCATAACTTTTTTTTCATTTGATTTTATTTAAATTCTATTTTCTTTCTGTTATAAATGTCCAATAGAAGTAAAATTGCATTATGGGTCCAAATCCATCCTAAAAAATAATCTCTCTTACTTATATTTGAAAAATATTTCCATAAATTAAAATTCTGCTTTTCTATTAATTATATACCTGATTCTTTTGTTGTATCTGATGCTCCAGTTTCTGCAATTTCAAATGTATTATCTAAAATGTAAAATAATATTTAATCTAGTTGTCAATTTTGATCATTTTAGCATTTCATCAAAATAATGATAAAATTGATTTTACTTTCAAAGATCAATTTTAGCATAATAACTTGTACGGTTATAGATTTATAATATTGATTATTTAGAATTATAAAAATATAAATTAACAATTATATGATCGATATTCTTTATATCAACTTACATTCTCTTGTGCTCTCTGAAACAACTTTTTTTAAAATTTCCTGCTGGAATGACACATCTATAATAATAAGGAAATTTGATTAATAATTTACTCAATTAACTTTTATAATTATTTTTCAGTTTCTTCTGTTTATTCAAAGTTAAATAATCCTAGCATATTTAGCACTAATTGTATAATAACAAATACTGAAATTGTAAATAATTTTTAAGATAACGATTTCTATTTATTTGATTTTGCTGATTTTTGAATTGAAAACGCAATTTAATAAATATAAAAACTGAAATCATACGTTATATAAATCTTTTATTCAGAATTCATATTCGTTATTTTTAAAAATTATATATAAATTACCTGATGATAGCCTGTTATAATCTTCTTTTGATACGGTGATGTTATATGTTTTTTCGGTAGTTTGATCTTTCAAAATAACGCTGACAGTACTGCATACACCACTGCTAACCTGTTCCGCCATTTCGAATGCTACAAAACTAGCAAGGAAAGAGGTCGCTTACTTTGCTTAGCAGCAAAACCAGCGATTGATGACGTCATTCAAAGTAAGCAAACCATCCAGTTAGGCAGCTCATTCCAATAAGACTGTTGCTGAGAAGCGATTAGTAAGCTGCTTGCCAACTGGAAGCGCCCCTTATTACAGGAAAGAATTCTTTCTATAATAGGGGAAACTGTTTGCTTCGGGCAGCCACTATCAGTTGAATCTACTGTTGAAGAATTTCCAGAAACAGTAGAAGTAGAGGTTAGTAAAAATTACATTTGATAAACTCGATCTGAATAATTAAAATGCAAATTATTTTAGTTTTCTTTACATGCCTAATTATTATATAAAACCAAGTAGTAAATACTGATTTTACTTTCAAAGATCAATCTTAGCATAATAACTTGTACGGTTATAGATTTATAATATTGATAATTTATATTTTTGTAATTCTAAATAAACAATCATATGATCAAATTTCTTTATATCAACTTACATGCTCTTGTGCTCTCTGAAACAACTATTTTTAAAATTTCCTGCTGGAACTACACATCTATAATAATAAGGAAATTTTATTAATAATTTATTCAATTAACTTTTATAATTATTTTTCAGTTTCTTCTGTTTATTTAAAGTTAAATAGTCCTAGCATATTTAGCACTAATTGTATAACAACAAATACTGAAATTGTAAATAATTTTTAAGATAACGGTTTCTATTTATTTGATTTTGCTGATTTTTGAACTGAAAATGCAATTTAATAAATATAAAAATATAAATATAAAAATTTTGAAATCATACGTTATATAAATTTTTTATTCAGAATTCATATTTGTTATTTTTAAAAATTATATATATATAAATTACCTGATAATAGCCTGTTATAATCTTCTTTCAACACGGTGATGTTATATGTTTTTTCGGTAGTTTGATCTTTCAAAATAACGCTGACACTACTGCATACACCACTGCTAACCTGTTCCGCCATTTCGAAAGCTACAAAACTAGCAAGGAAAGAGATCACTTACTTTGCTTAGCAGCAAAACCAGTGATTGATGACGTCATTCAAAGTAAGCAAACCATCCAGTTAGGCAGCTCATTCCAACAAGATGGTTTGCTGAGAAGCGATTAGTAAGCTGCTTGCCAACTGGAAGCGCCCTAAGGTAACTAAAACATGTGCCGTACTAAACAAGTTTTCTTATTTTAATTTTGAAAAGTTTTTCATATTAAATTATTATTACATAAATGATAATAAATTTTTTTATAAAGATCTTCAGTAAACTATTAATTTAGACAAAAATTGCAGGCACTACTCTATTCTCCTGGATCTTCAATATCGATAGGTTTAATTGGCTGTTTTTTCTTTTTTAATATAGCTAGAGATTTTTCCATCTTCCTATATGTGGGTTTTCTTGTGTCTTAACAAATAAATTTTGTGTAAACTTTTTAAGGAATACATTAGTTAAAGCACCTGAAACACCAAGACTTTTTGCATTCAAGTGCCATAAAAGTCCTTTGTCAGTTAGACCTGTTGAAAAAAGAAATTGTCCAACTTACCTACTAGAAAAATGTCTGGATAAATGGTGCTACAATAAATTACCGGAATATGAATTTATTGTAAAATCTGCTAGAGAATTCATTGATAAAGTCTTGGAGAGAGAGGTCCTTTCCCAGAAGAAAAATTTGAGGTATATGATTTTCAAGCTCTTTTCCTAAGTATAAAATTAGAACCTGCCCGTATTGAATTATACAGATTCTTGTTAGGGAACTTACCCCAACAAAAAACAAATCTTAAATACGTCACGGACATTTGCCATTTGATTTTATATGAATCATAGTTTGACAATAAAATTTACCTTTGAACTTAAAATATGAGGAAGTTAACTTTGACCTGTCCTATTTTTATTTTATTATGCACTCTATTAATTTTATTTATCATTATATTTTTCTATATGGTAACGTATTATATTTTAGTTTAAAAGTTAACTTACTTCCACCTTCTCTAAGTATTATATTTTAGTTTAAAAGTTAACTTACTTCCCATGTGGTCTCCATCTCCATCGTTAGCAATCACGTGATATGGGATCGGAACCCATCTCCCGGAAGAGCTATCCCAGTTAATGACGTCATCTATCTACATAATATTACCACTGGTCCGATATGCAAATGTAAGAATGATCCGTATCAAAGTATTGTTCGGTAGATAAATTAAATGTAAAGAGGATGACATTAATGAATTACTCTGTAAGCTAACAACTTTAAAACTTGTTACTTCTAGTATGTCAAATGAGCGAAATGCGGGATTGTAAGTCATCCATATAAAAGATCGATGCAATCAACAAGTTTTTTGAGGTGTTGTCTGATAACCAGAGATGTTGAATCCAGATGTAAAATTGGCGAGTGACATTTGAGTTCTTGTAGAGATCAACTATTGTTTGAAGTTGTATTGGAGGTGGAGGTATTAGAAGTTAAGTTGTATTTCTTGTGACTAATTGGATTTTTGGATATTTGAATTCAGTTAAAGAAGTTTTGTTGGATACTTGTTCGTTTCTTTATTATAATTCCAATAAAGCATTTGCTAACACTTTTGTAAGTGTTTTGAATTTAATAATAATTAAAATTTTCTCATATAGTCTCAAAAAATTAATAAAAAAATTTTTATGATATTTTATTAGGAAATCAAATTTATAAAAAAAGTAAATGTTAGGATAAAGCAATTATACTTTCTGCCTTCAGAAATGATGTCAAAACAAGATAGGATAAGTTTCATTTACATAGGATTAATACTTTAAAAAAAAAATTATATTGTTCAATTTTCATGCACCAGTAAATTTCCTATTTTTTTATTATAAGATTGATAAATCCAATTTATGTTAATTTAAAAGACTTAAAACTACCCTATCTTGTTCCTATTGAATTATAGCATATATCTGCCAAAATTCAACAACAAGGATACCAATAGGAAGTCAGTTAACTCCATTGATAGCAGAATTAGTGGTTAGGAGGAAAAAAAGTGCAAATACTTCTGGGAATTTTAAATAATTTAAAACTTTATACTAGATATAGAGACAACCTGTTAATAATTAAAGAAACAACAAACCAAGAGGAGTTATTTACAGACTATAAGCTAGGCCTAACACTAAAAAAACAAAAAGATTATGTCGAAGTTGACTATTTAGATCTGAACATCAGAATTGAGAATGGGGAATATAGAATAAAAGTTTTTAGAAAAATATATAGAAACCTTTGTTTATTCCCAATACAGAGCAAGACCCGTGGGAATACAAAATGCTGTCATTCTGTGCATTATTAAATAGGGTGGAGACACACTGTAATAATGTTGAAGATAAATCCACAGAATTAGATTGAATATTACAGCAAGCATTAAAACATGGTTATACTAGTAGTAATATACTTAAACTCTGGGAAGCTATACAAAATAAAAAGAAAAGCAAGTCAGAAGGCAGGGATGAATTTAAGGAGACATTTAAGGTAGAATTAGATCCACTCATATTAAATCTCATAGAAAAAAAATAGAAAAAAACTATAGGAAAAAAGATAGAATTTACAAGAAAGAACAAAGTGTTCAATTATTTGAGGAATGATAAAGATCAGATAGACAAAAATCAAGTCCTGGGTATGTATCAAATTGAATTTAAGGTCATGGATATATAACAAGATCAACTTCATATAGGCTACACTTCATGCACACTTCTTAAGAGAATTTTTGAATATAAATACAACATTGAAAAGGAAAAAACTTTTTACAACTTTTTGTGTAAATAGTAATTTATATGTACTACTTACAAAATTTTGTAAACAGTAATTTACATATAAATTAGGACAGTACAAAAATCATTAAGACACAAGAAAACTCACATATAGGAAGGTGGGAAGAATCTCTAGCTATATTAAAAAAGAAAACAACCAATTAAACCTATAAATATTGTAGATCCAGGAGAATTGAGTAGTGCCTGTTAAGTTTTGCCTAAATTAATAGTTTACTGAAGATCTTTATATAAAAAAATTTATTAATGTATGTAATAATAATTTAATATGAAAAACTTTTTAAAATTAAAATAAGAAAACTTGTTTTGTACGGCACACATTTTAGTTACCATAGTAATATTGTTTGATTTAATTTTAAATGTTAACAAAATGGAATAGAATTTAATTTGTTGTATAATGCTGAAGAGGGAATCTAAGTATTCCAAAAGCACTACTATGTACACAAAGTAATTTTCTTTAAGATGATTATTATTTCTTGCTAATTGGATAGTTATAATTAGTTATGTTAGAATAAGCAGTGTAAATTTCTCAGAAATATAACAATGATTTTTAATAAATGAATTTTTAATTTCAATATTAAAAAAATTAAAAGTTGTTATTAATAAACACAAAGTTAAAACTTATTTATTAAAATTATAGTTATCTAATCAAATTTTACATGTTATGAAGTGCAAACATTTATAACACTCAAATTTTAGATATTTTTCTTTATTTGGAATAATACACACAGTGACAATACTGCATGCATTTTATAAAAATTTTAGAAAATACCTTTTTGGGCTTTGTTCTTGCACTATCATATTAGCTGTTTCTTGCAGATATATTTCCCAGTCAGGAAGAATAACATTTTGATCTGATGAAAATGGATATCTACACAATATTTTAAAAAGTTTTAGAAATATTTAATTAAATATATTTTATAACTTTTTGAATATTTTTGCGAATATATCTAGAGTATTCTTCAATTTTTTACATTAAACTAATTTTTTTCTTTAACACATTAATGACTGGCCAAGTGTAGAAAGATCACTACAACAGACTGAGGTTTGCAATGTTTTTTGTTTTACAAAAACCAGTCTAGTTTACTTTTTGATTAAAGAAAATTTTTCGTTTTAATTCTTAAAAATCAAGAGACTTTATTTCATATAACAGAAATGACTTAAACTTACAATTTTTGAAATGTAGTATAACTATTCTTTAGAATTATAAAAAAATAAAATTTTTGGATATTAGAGGACAAAACATGAATTAAACTATAGTACATAATATCAATGCCACATGTGCATTTGTCTAGCTCTCTCTCTATTGTTTGAATTTCCCATGCAAAAATTGCATGGGAAAAATCAAACAGAGTTAACACAGTTTAAGATATACAGCATTGAGCAGAAATTTTAATTTCCAACAAATCATATGCCATACAAAATTGGGTAACAATGTGTTAACAAGTAAATATTATTATTAATATAAAATACTCAATTCTAAGAATTGCATTTGTTTATATTTGCATTAATATGATATTTTTATTTTGGATTTACAAAAATGTTTTCTTATATTATCTATATTCTTCAAGATATAAAAAAATGATGAAAATATAGCATATACAGTCAAACCTCAGTTCACAAACAATTCAGATGATGAACAAATTTTCTGAACACAAAGTATCTCAGTTGACATACTGTGTCTCAAGTTACAAACATGCAAGCCATCAACATAAACATTTTCAATGATAAAGCCATGTGTCACTTTAGAAACATTTTAGATCAGACAGAGCCAGTGGGTCTGAAGCAGATGAATGGTGCCAAGAGACAGAAAAAAGAAAAATTATCCCCTTCCAAGCAATAACATTTCACTTCCTCATCATCTTCCACCTACACCATCAACTCTCCTCCATACAGATATGGTAAAACTAAATTAAGTTTCCTCTATATTTGATCTGATTAGTGTTGTGTTTATCTTTTTTGTGAAAGATTTAATGGTTTCCATTAATTTTGTTAAGAACTTGTGCACAAAATACTGTTCTAAAAGTTTAAATAAGCAATCATCTGGGGTCCAAGAACAGATTAATCCATTTTACATTAATGCCTAAAATAGTTTTGGTTTATGAACAATCTTCATTCCTGAAGATTGTTCAGGTTCGAATTAAGTTCATGAACTGAGGTTTCACTGTATTGCCATATTTTTATCATTTTATCATCATCATTATTATTACTCAAATATATTTTGAGTAATAACAAAAATTACAAACTTCAAAAAAAAATTTCCAAAAACAAGCTTTAAAAGAAATAATGTATATTTTGTATTTTCTTAATAAAATTTGATTTTTAATTACATTTTATTAAGAAAATACAAAAGTATAAATTAAATACAAATTTTCTTAATTTTAATTTTTCTTAATAAAAATTTTCTCTTATAAAACTCTTTATCAGAAATAATTAGCTCTGAAAAGGGCTTTTTTCAGAGTATTAAAATTTTTTCTAAACTAAAAAGAATCTTATTAAGTGCTGTTGCACATGCCTAGCCTCAGATAGGACAGAATGATTTCCTTCATTTTCCGGGAAAATATCTTGAGAATCCTCTTCAATATGTAAAATTTCTGTTTCATCTAAAGCGATGTTATTTTTAACACACATGTTGTGTAACACAACACATGCAATAATAATAATTGAAACTGCATCAGTCTGATAATGGAGAATCCTGTGTTTTATTAGGCATCGCCATCTATTTTTTAACAGGCCACTGCACTGTTCAATTATACTCCTGGCTTTAGTAAGATGAGTGTTGTAGGACATCTCAGCTTGATTGATTGTTGCAGGAAGCGTGTCATCAACCATGGCTCTAAAGGATATCCACTATCTCCTATAAAATATTTAAAATATTGTTAAGTTGAAATAACTTTTCATACATATACTGTAAATTAATCAAAATATAGACATTTATTAATTAAATCAGCCTTAATAAATATGATATCATTTTTACCTAAAAGCCATGTATGTGAATTTTCGTTGTTTGTCTGCCAAGTCTGAAGTGCTCTCCTGACATTTGATTTCCATATAAATGCATCATTCACAGTTCCAGGAAAGCGAGCATTTACATTCAAAATGAACATATTGGCATCACATCTAAAAACAAAGAAAATTCATTATACAAAAAAGTAAATTAAAATAAATCTTATATCTGGGAATGTTGACATTTAATTCTAACTTGTTTCAAAAACATTTTATATTTTTGAAAGAATAGAATATATAAACAAGTGTAGTTATTTTGGATAGCTTAACATAAGGAAGAAATGATATGATTATTGCTATTTGTGATATGCACAGCTTACATTAATAAAGTTATTATACAAATTACATAATAAAAATAGCGTATTATTTACCAGTTGCACTTAAGAGAATGGTATCCCTTTCTGTTGACATAAATATGCACTGGATGATTTGAATCCTCAGAAGTAGGTGACACAATAGATATATGGGTGCAATCTATGACTCCAGTTACACCAGGGAAAGAATATTTTTCATTAAATCTAAAAAATAATGTAAAAGTAGTAATTTTTGAAAATAATATTGATAAATAAGTACAATCTGTTAATACATACTGTTGCTTTAATTGAGCATGGTCATTAATATTCATTGGAAATTTAACCCAATCTTTCAACAAATGTGTCCTAATTGTTTATGATACACTTTTAAAAGATCTGCTTACTGATGATTGGCTAAGAGAAAGTCTGAAGTCTTGCCCTATCCCTAATTGGTAAGAACCACAAGCATAAAATCTCAGAGTTATCAGAATCTATAGAAAACAATAATACATCTTTTATTCCTTATTTATTTGGATAAATTACAAATTTGAAACAGAACTAAACAATGCAATTCAATATAGGAGGTTTTGGACTTCAAATGTATGAGTTGTCTTTACAATAAATATCATTTATATACAGATTTGACATTGAATGCTATGAGCATTACAGATTTTAACATATTGATTTTAGTTTAAAATTTGTCTTTTCAATTTGTTCTATTTTTCCCATCCTTTCAAATAAGATGGGAAAAATAGACAACATTAAATACACAAACCAGCTTTTGTATTAAATTCTCTTTTCACTTTTATAAAGATTGTCTCATTCAATAAATATACTATAAATTATGATAAAAATAAGTCTATTTGTATTGGATGTAATTTATTTTTCATGAATATATTAAAATTCATCTAAAGTTTTATCTTGATCTGTTATTTAAACAATGATAACAGAAGTTTGTTGACTAGACTAATAATTCTGAAATATTTATAATTGCATGTATCATGTAATTGTGTGGTATTTATATACTATTAATATATCATTTATGGGGCTGAGAGCTGAAATGAGAGCCATCTGTTCAAAAAGGATACTGATTAGAATTTTATAAATATTTGTAATCTGACATATAATTATTTTTAATTTTGCAAAACAATATATTCTATCTAACAATTGTGTATTCATAAGAGTATTTCAGGAAAAGAAAAGCATTTAAATTTGTTACATACTGTAAGGGATGGGCAGAAAGTCACTTTATACTTTAATAATTACTTTATCCGGTTGTTAGAAAGTAAGGCGAATAAATTATCTTATAAAAATTTAAAATCTGTGTAAACGGATTTTCCGCCCACTTTGTATATAAATAAAAGATAGGATGTAATTATTATAATGATTTAATAAATTTGTATCACATCATGAAATGACTTCAAAGGGAATGTTGACACAATTACTTGATTTTCTGTAGTATAGAAGTAACAATTTAAATACTTACTAGGTTTTGTAGATTTATTGCCGATCTTCGACTTTGTTCCCCTAATATCGGTCGAAGTTTGTCTATTAGAACCTTTGCTAAGTCCTTTGATAGCCGAAACAATCGCCGAAAATGATCCTCATGAAGATCAAAAGCATCTAATCTGGGTTGAAATATTCGCTGCCGCCTTAAACAACGTCTTTCTTTTGTTTCCAACGCTTCGATTAAACATAGCATAACATAATGATCAGCCATTTTACCTTGTGCGTAGCGACTCACATGCTCTACTAAAGGGAAGTTGATCACGCGAATTTCGAGAACGCAACGCATGTGAGTTGAAACTCCAGAATACGAATTCTGTGTAAACATGGGAATTGGTATCACGTGATAGTTCCAACACGATTGCGTTGTAACACGAATAACTCCAGAATAAGGCCCCAGGTGATGGCGAGCCGTACCTCTGTGCTGTTTGTTCCTCCATTTCGCTTAATCCGCATAAGCGTTCTACTTTCTGTATATGAACACCAGTCATAGGATCCACAAAGTTGTATTTATGGTTCACTGTGAAATGACGAAAACCAGCTTCCTCCAGTTCTTCAGTTTTTAACCATTCCAGCAGTCCGTGTAGATCACCGATCCCTCACTCACGTGCTCTCAAATGATCTCCATAAGGGTTTTCGCATTTCTATTTGATACTTGTACCAAGAAACACTCGTTGTCGTCACGGCAAATGCCGCCTAAAATCCACTGTTGCGGCAGTATGCTCCCTGCATTGTTCTTCCGCTTTACGAAGAGGGATTCATCAATCTCCACGATTTTATCAGGTCCTCCTATTTTATTGGCTGAATGTTTTGTCAAGAATTCGGAGCAGACTTCCCTCATGTAATTGTTCCAATCGATGAATGCTGTTTTTCCCATGTTTAACTGCTTGTCGCACCATCGGATTGAAGAGAGTTCTTCGCTCCAACAATACATGAATCGCAATGCTGTGAGAAAAGATATTCTTGATCCACTAAACCTTTCTTCACCACGCAAAAACCTTTCTTCTTTTTGCAATCTTGATATTGCATCTCCAGATGGTTTTTTCCCCAACATACAATTCCATATTATGGCCTTTTTCACAAATTATTTCAGAGGGTAAAATACATTTCTCTTCGAAAAACGTATTGCATCCTCTTCCGTCGATGGCAGATTGAAAATAGTAAGCATATTAAATATAACAGTTTTTCGTTGTTAATTAAAAATTATAGACGAGATAAACCGAAGAAAAGTTACTAATAACGGTGTTTAGTAATAACGGTAATCATGTGATCAGTGAAATCTCGGCCGCCACGTGGAGATAGTTTTAGATCATGTGGTTCTTTAACATAACGGAATTGTACCGCCAATTCGTATTTTATACATGAGTAGGTAAGCAACGAAATTGTTGTGTGAAAGATTAATATAAAGTTTATTTGGAATCAGAGAATTGAAAATTCTCCGCCCACTGACTGATGTATAAAAACGGAATTGTACCGCCGATTCGTATATGTTAAATAACCACGTGATCTAAAACTATCTCGGCCGCGACGCGACTGGACGCGATCAGTCGCATCGCGGGAGCCCCTATAAAAGACAAGTGTCAGTGACACGGCCAGGGCAAGTTTTCCCTTGCCAGAAACATGATGATTCCTAGTCTTTGGTCCAAGAATTGGGAGCAGCAGAAGACGAAGTGGTTCCAGTCTTGTGTTGATAGTCCGTCACAAAGGCAAGTTGAAGTTGCATTTTCTTTAAGCGAGAACCGGGTAATGTAGGCTTTAAAATTGCCATGTCCAGTCAGGACTTGTGACAACTCAAAAGACGGTGAGAAGAAGTGTGCTTCAAGTCACTGCTTTATGTTGGGGAAGTATGTATAGGTTAAGCGTCGTGTTGAGTTTTTGTCTCAGTGTTGTTGCCAATGGTCAATGGCCCTGTCTTTAATTAATTTCTTGAAATATGTCCACGGAGTTTTGTCATGGATTAGCTTATACGGATACGAAACTCTCGTAGACTGCCATTAAACTAGTTTTAGTAGTGCCATCTAGTCATTGCATGAAGAACTATATGCTTTCCGCGCAGCCTTCTTCAAGGGGTAATTGACACACTTTCATACAGCCTACATAAAGGGACAAAGCTTATTAGTTTACCTATTTTTTTGTATTACTATTTTTCATACATATTTTCATTTAATTTAATAATTTATATGTTAACTTTAATGTTCTTTAATTAACAAATTAACAACTATATTCTGTAAAAAAATTTTAATACTACTTACTATTACTAATTTCTAACAATATACCATATATTGTTTCACACAAAAATTATCCATCTAGATCCGGAGGTTTTCTTAGATGGTGTTCCCATTCCAGTGGTAACAGAAGCAAAATTCCTTGGCGTTATGTTTGACCGAAAGCTCACTTTCCGGCCCCATCTCCTCCACAAGGGAAAGTCCACCAGAGCATTGAACATCCTAAAAGTCATCTCTTCTCTGTCTTGGGGTGCAGATCGATGTTCAGTGCTTCCAATCTATCGGTCGCTGATCCGATCAAAGCTCGACTATGGTTCTCTTATTTACGGTTCGGCAAGAAAATCGACTCTGCTGATGTAAGACCCCATTCACCATCAGGCACTCCGTTTGTGCACTGGGGCATTCCGCACGTCACCTGTTCAGAGTCTGTATGTCGAAGCGTTTGAGCCTCTACTTTCCATCAGGAGGAAACAACTGTCTCTCTATTACTACACCAAATTGAAATCCCTTCCAAAAAATCCTGCATGGCAGTGCGTTTTCAGTCCTATGTTTTCTCCGCTGTTCGTTGCACGACCGTCGTGTCTTCCAACTTTCGTCCTGCGAATGACCGATCTACTCAGAGAGATTGATTTGGAAACATCATATCTTTCCCTGTCTGAACACGTAGTTACCGCACCTTGGGATGAATTTCCCATTTCGGTGGATTTTCGCTTTCACAGTTATCCGAAGGCCTCCACTCCAGATTGCGTGTTTCAACAACTCTTCGCAGATTACCGTCATTCGAACACAGGCTTCTCGATTTCCACGGATGGTTCTAAATCCGATAACCGTGTGGGTTCTGCCGTTATCTATGTTGACGAAGTGTTGTCAGAGCAGATCCCCACACTGGCATCTGTGTTCACTGCCGAGTTGCACGCAATCCACGTTGCTCTAAAGCATATTCGGGCGAAAGGCCACCTTAACAGCCTTATTTATTCCGACTCACTAAGTGCGCTTCAGGCATTGATATCGTTGAGACCTTCCCCACATC
>AYEL01086299.1:0-14680 GCA_000484575.1 Olivierus martensii
GCTATTAATGCAACAGCATTTCACATTTGAAATGCATTTTCTTGAGCTTAAATTAACCTGTGATCTTGAAAATTTAATCAATTAAACATGTTAACTACACAAATGCATTGTACAAATTTCATTACTCTACAATAATTTTTTCTTGGTGTTGGGATTTTTTTTTCCGTCAGTGTATATAGATATGTTTCATTTAAAAATTTATTCTGAATATATGTGATATTTTTCATCAATGGGAAGCTGGAAACTGAGATTCTATTTTGCGCCACAAGATGGTGTAAATGTCGGCTTTTGGTATTAGAACTTCCTGTTATTTTAACGTACGGTCTATATATGCCGTACAACTGTTGTGTCCCACAGTGCTCAACCACAACAAATAAGAGCAAAGGATTAAAATTCCATTCTTTTCCAAAAAACGAATTGCTGAAAAAGCATTGGATACAGAAATTGAAGTTTGGAAAAAAAAAATTTAGTAAACACATGAAGGTATGCAGTCTACATTTTACACCTGAGGATTACACAATAACTTCTCAAGGTAAATGCCTAAAATTTAATTTTCTGAATGATAAATTCACAAACTGTAACCTTTCAAAATATTAGAAATGTTTGAAAAACTTAAAATTATTAACAGAAATAATTTTCAATTTGTTTCAATTTATTTCTAAAAACAAATTTTAAAATAAATAGCAATTTTCTTTTTTTTTAATTTCATATTTTATTTTTCAGGAGAATGGAAAATATTAAAATGAGTGATTATGATGTAATGAAAACTAGAATGATTGCTAACAGTAGAATTATTGGTTTGGCATAAAAAAATTAACACAATTTTATGTCTGTACATTTATGGGAAATGGCTTCCAAAATTTTTTTGTTTTCTGTTAATACAAGAACACCAATTGTATAAAACTATAGTGTTAATGTGTATTATGGATGAGAATATCCTTAAATTCAGATGCGTTTGCAAATGTTCAGATGTCTGAAACATGTTATGATGATGATAATTCTGCAGTAAATGAATTAATGGATGATCCTATTTCTAAAAATACTCTTACCAAAGGTGAGAGATAAATTTTTCAAAAATATTTGTATAAAATTTATTAATTTATACATTTATAAGTTTGTATTATTGAGTTAAAAAGAAGACTATATAGAATTATCTGTTTTGCAGATATGTATCCCAAGAAATGCAGATTTGTTATACAACCATCAAACCCTTCACCTAGAACACGGAAACGTTTGACATCCTATAGAAAACTAATGAATAAATTTAAAAATCGCTATTACAACATTAGACATGCAAAGAACAAAAAAGTAAAAGTAGGCATAAAAATCTTCTGCATCAGGTACCATGAAAGAAGCCGAGCATTTATTTTATGTCAATTAAATATGTGCAATATAAAGAATGGAAAACGTTATAGTGAGGAAATGAAATCATTTGCTTTGGATTTATATTCTCATGGTCCAAAATGTTACGCGTAAAAAACAATTTTACTCTTCCATCAATTAGGACACTTCAAAACTGGTTAAGATGTGCAGATATTTTCCCTGGTTTTTCAACTATAGTTTTTCATGGTCTTTCATCAAATATACAGCACTTTCCTGAAGAAAGTAAATTATGCATAAGCTTTGACGAAATGTCAATTAAACATTTCTTATCTCATAATCCATATAAAGATTTTGTAATAGGCTATGAAAACTATGGTGATGAATATACGAGCAATCTTCTCGGTTATGCTCTAGTTTTTATGCTGACAGGTATAAACCATAACTGGAAATTGCCCATTGCATATTTTTTTCATCTAGAGGAACACCAGCTAATAAACTAAAAGAGATATTATTCCAGGGAATTAATTTAATAAATGATAATGGATTAAAACTTAAAGAAGTTGTTTGCGACCAAGGAATTAATAACCAATCGTTATTCAGAATATTGGGTATCACAGTTCACTGTCCATATTTCATTCATAACAATGAAAAAATATATTGTTTATATGATGTCCCACACCTCATCAAAAGTTTGAGAAATAATTTTCAGAAATATGGACTTACTGAAAATACATATCAGGGCCTTACCAAAACTTACTGACAAACACGTTTATCTTCCTCCTTTTACGGCCGTATTCACCATCTCCAATTATTGGTAGAGTTAGGGTTATATGAGGAGTTATAGCTAAATTTGTATTCACCAACTTCGTTCCGAGTCAAATGAACTACCTCGAGTGAAATGAAATTACCCTAGCTGGTAGCTGGGTTGTTTGAGAAGCTCAGGGTTAACGCATACGCATTTGATTAAAAATGGAGACTGTGTGCTGGAGTCCTGCAGTGAGAACGAAATAATGAAAGAATTAGAATATTTGTATTTCCTAGACGAAATTGAACGACGTGAAAGACGTATTTTAATTCGAAGGAAAAACTGTTTCAAGGAATTAGACGATGATGATTTTATATGTCGATATCGCTTACGAAAAGACAGTGTTCATATGTTATTAGCACGATCTTTTGTAGCTTTTTTAAATTTTTATAGCAGTCCCATAACTGTTTATTATTTTTACGTGACGTGACTGGAATGCTGTTATATTCGTTTTCTATAATGAAAAAAAATTACAAATTATATAAGAAATAGATGCCACTTTAATATAAAGATACACAGGTAGGCCTACTGTATAATAATAGTCAGAGTATTATATTCAAATAAACGCTTACTAATAATTTTCCAAACTTTTTGTTTTTCTTTTATCGACACTGCATTAATCTTTTTGTTTTCTATCACATGTTTATCTTTTTCTACTAATTCTAACAATAATTCTTTTTCAAACTCATAAATGACTTTTCTACAAAATGTTCACCACCTATGTAAAAACTTTTATTCAATTCTTCATGTGTTTTCTTTTCAGTAAATAAAAGCCATGCATAACACCTACATTTATGAATTCAGATATTTGAAATGATTTTTAATCAATTGTGGGGTCTGCGGAGCGACTCTGGCGTCAGGATATTTTTGATAGCCAAAAACGCGGATATGTGGGTAAGGACGAAGAGGAGAAAAATCTCCAGTGATCTCAATGACAGACAACAATACGGTTGAAAACAAACCTGGATCTTAATTGAGAGAGATCTCCTTTACAAATGTTGCTGACCCGAACACAGAGAGCAGCACATTCGAATACAGCTGGAGGATAAATACCTTTATAATTAGTTAATAAAGTCTTTAGAGTTCCAATCGTCGAAATGTCTCTCTAAATAATAAGCTGATTCTTCTTTGGAACAGTTATTTCGTTTTCCTATTTTTCTTCCAACTTCTTTGAGTGCGCACACTAATACAACTTATGAATTTCTATGGATCCTCGGACCACTTTCGGTGCACATTTTTCTTAATGGCACCTTCTCTCAGACTCTCCCTGACTTGGACTTTCTCTTCTTACATATTTTCATTTCTCCTTCCCACGTATTTTGTTATTACAAAGTTTAACCTTTCGTTTACATTATCCCGTTCCTGGCGATACCTGCCCGCAATTTGATCTCGCGTCGTCGCCATAATTCGTGTTTCGTCAAAATTTATGTTGTCGTATACAAAATTCCGCTGATAATCGAGACAAATTAATCGATTGTTTATCGTTAATTTTACGCCTAACTCAGGATGTTTATATATTTCTTTACACAACTATTTCTTTTATTTATAATTATATTAAATTTATCTCTTTTTTGTGTTATTTATTGGGAGAAGTTTCCGCAGCAAATGAGAAACTCCATCCATCTAACTTCACATTCCCGTTTTTTTTCTTTTTTATTTATTCATACAATTAATGGTTCATCATAAGAGAAAATGCGCAGTATACAATTATATAGTCGCGATTCTCCACATTACCTCAGACTTTCCAAAATTTTCATTAAAAAAAAAATAAAATGAAAATTTTATGAAATACAAGTGTCGATAACATATATCTATTTAACATTTATCGACTATGAAATAATAGTAAGTTAAAATTATGATATATTTATCCTCCTTACAAATAAGATTTTAATCATATAGAAATCTCTCTCTTTTTCGAGCGCCTCTAATAAATCCGCGCGCGCGAGAAAAAGAGTTAAGTAAAATTTCACTCATAAAACTCAATAAAAATGCATGATAAAAACAATAAAATAAATCAAATTGTTTATTGAGCATACTGAATATGAACATGATTATATATGTTTAATACAACAATTTCAAATAATAGGGATATAATATAAAATAATATATGTAGATATATATTGACTTGTTAATTTTATTACAATAATAAGAATGTTGGGTCGGCTCTTCATTGACAATCTATTTTCATTAATTCCTATTTTTTTTTTAAAATGTTTTTTGGCTAGTTTTGGGGAAACGGGTTTACGAAATGTACGGACGAGGTAGAGGGAGTCAGTGGGTCGAACTTGTCCAATGTGTGAGGGTGTGTAACCAAACCTATCTTGATGTGACTCTTTCAACTTGTAAAATTACGTTGTTTTAACTTTGTAAAATTAAAATATCGAACTAATTTATCATCTAGTTTAGTTTTGCACACACAAATTTCAAATAATAAACATTTTATGGTCGAGGCGGATGAGTTAAGATTAAGGATTTTTCGTTAAGCCTAATGGGTGAAGACAACTTGTGAGTTATCATTGGAAACATCTGATGCAAACTATAAGGAGGCCTGAAATCTAGTTACAGAAAGCTATTAAAATAGAAGACAAATAATCGACTGAACAAAGAATAACAAACAATGTTAGTCATATCAAGAATTACTGTGGATATTCTAATTCATAATTCCAAAATCTTTTTTTGTAATCCCACTATTTATTGTGGCTAGGGTTGTTATTTTCACAGCGGTTTCTTCCCGCAATCAGTGATGGGGAAAATCCCTGCAGTGACCTTCGTCCACGTCCTAAGCTGTTTTGCTGGCGTTCTTACGGGGTGATGCGTTCCTGATCTTCTACTGTTAATCTCTGAATTGGTGTACGGACACCGCTAATACGCTCATTTTCAGTGGTTGATATTGCAATGGAGTTCTTATTGTCGCCTGGGGTGACTGAAGATTCCGAGTAGATTTGTCTTGGTGATGGCAGAGGTGAAGGGTCGTGTAACCAAGGTTCAGAACGTGCCCTTTGACGTTTCTGGAAGTCCATCAATAAAGATCTTATGCAATTAGGGCATTCCAGTGTCAGAGGTATGATAACCCCTACCTTAGCTCAACCGTCTGTCTCTTGCAACCGTTTTTCTGCTATTTCTACGGCATTGAAAATCATTGAGGCATCTGCGTATCGGTTTTGACAGTGTTCTGTTATCTAAGGCGGCGGCGAGGGTGTGTCCCATCTAGGTCCCTCAACTGGGATATGTTCCCATGCATCTGCCATAACAAAGTTGTACGAATCGCCCAACAAACCCTATGAAAGCAAAAGAATATCTGTTATATTTTCCTAAGGATAATTAATCTTACATCAATAGATATATATTTGTATATATAGGTATATAAAAAAAATTTATTGGTGGGATTTAGTTTGAATTTATGACTTATCTTTGGACGTTCGGGTTTTAAATTCTTTTATAAGAATTATCATTGCTATATTTCCCCGTATTTGAAAATGATTAAATTCGTTCTCATTAAGAGAACACCAATATCATCTTCCCGTAAACGCTGCATGTATGCCTTGGACTGTAGCTTCCAATGTCATTTGTTTCGTTAGGGATTTAACTGTGACGGAGAATCGGTATTTGGTTGCTTAGTTATCAGTTCCCAGTAATTGAACTATGATATATATTTGCGAATTTTGTGCCGCTTTGTGGATGTGCATTATAAATGTGGCATTCAAGCACTGGATAATGATAATCCAGGTCATCGGACCCGGAAGATTAAGATGGGATATAACGGGTGTGACTCTTCTATCCCGAAAATAAATAATACGTCGTGGATGTTTCTTGTGCAGATGTGTTACTAAATTGCCGATTTCGCCTTCCCAATTGTAAGAAAGATCGGAAGAAGGGCATAGACATGGCGAAAATCGCAAAGCGCCTCATGTGCAGGTAAAATATTCAATTTGGCTGTGAACAAACATCCTAAGTGAGAATTTGAAGAGGTGTCGCAAATACTCGGCGATTCGTTCCACCATCCGATTCCTTTTCCTCTCTATTAGGCTTCTGCAGGTCGGACATCTTCAATCCGCTGGTAACATTCTGAACATAGTAAATGTCCCATATCACAAGTATGTAAAGGTGGCCTACCGATACTATAACAAATGGGGAACTCATAAAGAGCAACCAATTCCGGTTCCAATTGAGTTGTCGGTGTCTGACTGGGTGGTGACGCCATCAGGACAATAACTGCAAATAAAGAAGCATAAACTACACTGTGGTATAGATCTAAAATTTTCGCACAATAAAATTGAATAGTGATATAAGTACATTCTATAGATTAAATAATTTAAGAAAAAAAATATGTAAATATGTATACGACTAGTTTATATTGTTTTGGAAAAAATTTAAGTTATTAAATTCGGAAAGGTTTGGGCCAATGCACACATGCGGCGCGGCGTACAAAAAGCGGCGGTTGAAGTCGCTTTGCCGATACCCTTCTACATAATTGAAACAGAAGCTTCTTAATGTGGAAAAGAATAGGATGTGGGGAAGGTCTCAACGATATCAATGCCTGAAGCGCACTTAGTGAGTCGGAATAAATAAGGCTGTTAAGGTGGCCTTTCGCCCGAATATGCTTTAGAGCAAGGTGGATTGCGTGCAACTCGGCAGTGAACACAGATGCCAGTGTGGGGATCTGCTCTGACAACACTTCGTCAACATAGATAACGGCAGAACCCACACGGTTATCGGATTTAGAACCATCCGTGGAAATCGAGAAGAAGCCTGTGTTCGAATGACGGTAATCTGCGAAGAGTTGTTGAAACACGCAATCTGGAGTGGAGGCCTTCGGATAACTGTGAAAGCGAAAATCCACCGAAATGGGAAATTCATCCCAAGGTGCGGTAACTACGTGTTCAGACAGGGAAAGATATGATGTTTCCAAATCAATCTCTCTGAGTAGATCGGTCATTCGCAGGACGAAAGTTGGAAGACACGACGGTCGTGCAACGAACAGCGGAGAAAACATAGGACTGAAAACGCACTGCCATGCAGGATTTTTTGGAAGGGATTTCAATTTGGTGTAGTAATAGAGAGATAGTTGTTTCCTCCTGATGGAAAGTAGAGGCTCAAACGCTTCGACATACAGACTCTGAACAAGTGACGTGCGGAATGCCCCAGTGCACAAACGGAGTGCCTGATGGTGAATGGGGTCTTACATCAGCAGAGTCGATTTTCTTGCCGAACCGTAAATAAGAGAACCATAGTCGAGCTTTGATCGGATCAGCGACCGATAGATTCGAAGCACTGAACATCGATCTGCACCCCAAGACAGAGAAGAGATGACTTTTAGGATGTTCAATGCTCTGGTGCACTTTCCCTTGAGGTGGAGGAGATGGGGCCGGAAAGTGAGCTTTCGGTCAAACGTAACGCCAAGGAATTTTGCTTCTGTTACCACTGGAATGAGAACACCATCTAAGAAAACCTCCGGATCTAGATGGATAATTTTTGTGTGAAACAATATATGGTATATTGTTAGAAATTAGTAATAGTAAGTAGTAATAAAATTTTTTTACAGAATATAGTTGTTAATTTGTTAATTAAAGAACATTAAAGTTAACATATAAATTATTAAATTAAATGAAAATATGTATGAAAAATAGTAATACAAAAAAATAGGTAAACTAATAAGCTTTGTCCCTTTATGTAGGCTGTATGAAAGTGTGTCAATTACCCCTTGAAGAAGGCTGCGCGGAAAGCATATAGTTCTTCATGCAATGACTAGATGGCACTACTAAAACTAGTTTAATGGCAGTCTACGAGAGTTTCGTATCCGTATAAGCTAATCCATGACAAAACTCCGTGGACATATTTCAAGAAATTAATTAAAGACAGGGCCATTGACCATTGGCAACAACACTGAGACAAAAACTCAACACGACGCTTAACCTATACATACTTCCCCAACATAAAGCAGTGACTTGAAGCACACTTCTTCTCACCGTCTTTTGAGTTGTCACAAGTCCTGACTGGACATGGCAATTTTAAAGCCTACATTACCCGGTTCTCGCTTAAAGAAAATGCAACTTCAACTTGCCTTTGTGACGGACTATCAACACAAGACTGGAACCACTTCGTCTTCTGCTGCTCCCAATTCTTGGACCAAAGACTAGGAATCATCATGTTTCTGGCAAGGGAAAACTTGCCCTGGCCGTGTCACTGACACTTGTCTTTTATAGGGGCTCCCGCGACGCGACTGATCGCGTCCAGTCGCGTCGCGGCCGAGATAGTTTTAGATCACGTGGTTATTTAACATATACGAATCGGCGGTACAATTCCGTTTTTATACATCAGTCAGTGGGCGGAGAATTTTCAATTCTCTGATTCCAAATAAACTTTATATTAATCTTTCACACAACAATTTCGTACCAATTTTTGCTTACCTACTCATGTATAAAATACGAATTGGCGGTACAATTCCGTTATGTTAAAGAACCACGTGATCTAAAACTATCTCCACGTGGCGGCCGAGATTTCACTGATCACATGATTACCGTTATTACTAAACACCGTTATTAGTAACTTTTCTTCAGTTTATCTCGTCTATAATTTTTAATTAACAACGAAAAACTGTTATATTTAATATGCTTACTATTTTCAATCTGCCATCGACGGAAGAGGATGCAATACGTTTTTCGAAGAGAAATGTATTTTACCCTCTGAAATAATTTGTGAAAAAGGCCATAATATGGAATTGTATGTTGGGGAAAAAACCATCTGGAGATGCAATATCAAGATTGCAAAAAGAAGAAAGGTTTTTGCGTGGTGAAGAAAGGTTTAGTGGATCAAGAATATCTTTTCTCACAGCATTGCGATTCATGTATTGTTGGAGCGAAGAACTCTCTTCAATCCGATGGTGCGACAAGCAGTTAAACATGGGAAAAACAGCATTCATCGATTGGAACAATTACATGAGGGAAGTCTGCTCCGAATTCTTCACAAAACATTCAGCCAATAAAATAGGAGGACCTGATAAAATCGTGGAGATTGATGAATCCCTCTTCGTAAAGCGGAAGAACAATGCAGGGAGCATACTGCCGCAACAGTGGATTTTAGGCGGCATTTGCCGTGACGACAACGAGTGTTTCTTGGTACAAGTATCAAATAGAAATGCGAAAACCCTTATGGAGATCATCCGAGAGCACGTGAGTGAGGGATCGGTGATCTACACGGACTGCTGGAATGGTTAAAAAACTGAAGAACTGGAGGAAGCTGGTTTTCGTCATTTCACAGTGAACCATAAATACAACTTTGTGGATCCTATGACTGGTGTTCATATACAGAAAGTAGAACGCTTATGCGGATTAAGCGAAATGGAGGAACAAACAGCACAGAGGTACGGCTCGTCATCACCTGGGGCCTTATTCTGGAGTTATTCGTGTTACAACGCAATCGTGTTGGAACTATCACGTGACACCAATTCCCATGTTTAGACAGAATTGGTATTCTGGAGTTTCAACTCACATGCGTTGCGTTCTCGAAATTCGCGTGATCAACTTCCCTTTAGTAGAGCATGTGAGTCGCTACGCACAAGGTAAAATGGCTGATCATTATGTTATGCTATGTTTAATCGAAGCGTTGGAAACAAAAGAAAGACGTTGTTTAAAGCGGCAGCGAATATTTCAACCCAGATTAGATGCTTTTGATCTTCATGAGGATCATTTTCGGCGATTGTTTCGGCTATCAAAGGACTTAGCAAAGGTTCTAATAGACAAACTTCGACCGATATTAGGGGAACAAAGTCGAAGATCGGCAATAAGTCTACAAAACCGAGTAAGTATTTAAATTGTTACTTCCATACTATAGAAAATCAAGTAATTGTGTCAACATTCCCTGTAATTAATTAAAAACAAAAATATCAAGGTTTGTAATGGTCAATACGGGTAAAATTTCGACATAATAAAATGTTTAAAATGATTATTGATTGAATGATATAAATATTATTGATTAATAATAATCAGATTTTTTAATCTTTGAAATCCTCCAACGTATTGAACGCTAGACAACAATATTGGAGACTCCCTTATTCGAAAGGAAAAATTATGAATGTTTGTCAAACTGACACTTAAGTAGCAGGGACATAATTGTGTGTGTGTTTGAATTTCGCGAGAAATGATCATCTTTCCAATTATTATGGTTATAAATTATCATATTTCTTTTTTAAACAAAATAACTAAAACAGTTGTAATGATATACTGTACTTGTATTTAAACTGTTTTCAAATATTACTTTCTTAATAATTACATTTGGTTTCAGAACCATCTGTTGCCTTATCATAAAAAAAGTAATGCTGCAAGCGATAATACCATCTGTTACCTTATTATAAAAAAGTAATGCTGCGAGGGATAATACTTTAATCTGCTACTTATTATAAAAAAGTAATGCAAGTGATAATACTTTAGAGCGATCAGTCTTGCCAATTTACCTCCCATGCTTTGGTAACCCACCTCCCCTACATTGAATGCGTGTGGGACACGTCTAACGCCGTAACCCACCTCCCCTACATTGATTGCGTGTGGGACACGTCTAATGCTCACCTCCCCTACATTGAATGCGTTTGGGACATGTCTAACGCACTCAATATCTGTGTGGGACATGTCTAACGCACTCAATGTAGGCAGCACGGTAGATCGGATGTCTAACGCACTCAATGTAGGCAGCACGGTATGTGGGTTGGAAACTGTAGCATACTCAATGTAGGTAGCTGGTATGTAGATTTAACAACGAATTTTTGTTATTATTTAAAATATAAGGTGTAGTAAAAAGTAATCCATTATATTTCCATGAAATTGAAGGTTTTATTTAACATAGAATGATCCGATTTAAGTCAAATATGCGCCGTTTGGAAACTGTAGCCAATCATGATTTCCGGTTTCCATCGCCTAGTTGAAAGTGACAAACATTTTGGCCGGAGCTGTACCATGCTCAGAGAGATTGCTCAAAAGTGCTTCCACCAGCATCACACCTAATGCAGGCTTTTGGTTGACCAATTCGCCAGGTAAAATCCCATAGGGTAATTCATATTCTGACTCTTCATATCAAATAAAAAACAAATTTATTTCGGAGACCTTTCAAAAACTAAAAGTTTAACATACACACCTTCAAACATCTTACTAAAGTTTTCCATTTTGATTTCACTCGTTCACAATTCGTTATTGCGGCGTATTAAAATATTACATCAAAAACTAAAAGTTTAACATACCTTCAAACATCTTACTAATGTTTTCCATTTTGATTTCACTCGTTCACAATTCGTTATTGCGGCGTATTAAAATATTACAAAATAATCGAGCCCCATATATATACATATTTTATCAAAACATTTTGTAGAATTAAATTTTAAATATATAACTGTATTTTTGCACAAACAACGTTATCTGTACTTGGAACAAAGGAAGTTAAGGCAAGGAGGGGCGCCGAGTCATGCACCACGTGACATTTCTAATTAGAAACATTTATAATCAGACAGAGTTCGTTAAACGCTAAATATTTGGTCCTTTTTGTACAATTATAATCCCGGACTTTGTTCATCAACCGTAAGTAGTTTTAAAATATATTTTTTCTACTAACATTTAACATCCGGTGTGTTATATTAAAATTATTAAAATATAATATTTTAAGTGATATAGGAAAACAATACAAAGGTCACTTTGCCTTCAAAACCTGTTGCTCTAACCTCTTATAGACATTGATTTGTTAATAATTTTGTTAAATAAATGTTAAATTATTTTTTATACCTTATTCATTGTATTTCATTGTTTGCTTGATTAATTAATATGGTCTGAGTCATCGGAAAATACGTTTAACCTTTAACTCTTAATTTAACTTCTCTAATAACTTTTAATTTTTATTTAAAAATAAGTGCTAAAAACAATATTTTTCGGTCAACATAGAACGCTTTCCAGTCAACAGAATGACGTCATTATTTTACCGCTTCCCTACAACTTCTAAATACACTGACGGAAAAAAAAATCCCAACACCAAGAAAGACTTGTGTTAGATACTTTTACCGCTTCCCTACAACTTCTAAATATATCAGCACATCCGCTGTCGCATTACCTCCCAAACCGGAATACTTCCAGCCGCTCACCTGTTTTTCGGCCAGCCGTGAGGTGACAGCACCATCACCTTTGTCCTGCTGTCCATCCGAACAAAAACAACAGTGTGACATCATCACTTGTATACAAGGAACTTGAATGAGCGGAACATACTACTCACACATTCTGTTTGTTGGAAATAAGCACATTGCATGTGTTGGCAAAGTTTCAATAAACTCGCAGAGCTCTGCAATTCTTCTTGCAGTTTCATTTGATTTGAAAGAAATTAACCTTTTCTGCAATATTTCCACATCATTTGATAATACTATGCCAAGTCGAATTCTGGAAAGAATATTTGAAAACTGCTCATCCTCTTTTTGTCGCATGTTTTTCGTGAGTTCATCATAAATGAATAAATATTCCCATAAATATGCAGTGCCTAAAGAGCCTAAATACTTTTCTGTTTGTTTAATAGTTAACGGTAAAAAAGCAGAACTTTCTTGCACTGGAGGTAATTGCAAAAGACCAAATAATAGGTGTTTTCTACCAAATCAACCAACAATTTTGCTCCAACGTTCGGAAAATTTCGCATATTCGTAAGTTAATGAACATTAACATAGCATTACTTATCATTGATACTTCATCAATAGTGAATAATATCACATTGCTTAAATCTGAACGGAGGACTGCTAATACTTGATCATTTAAAGTTTTATATTGCGGGCTATGTCCATATTCAACTGGTAATTGTAGTATTCTGTGAATAGTCATGCCTCCTATATTGAAATGCTGCTATTGCTGTTGGAGCGGCAACGACATCTTTTTTTAATTTATTAATAATCCAATTTTTAATAGTCTTTATTAGAAAACTTTTGCCTGTCCCTCCAGTGCCACTGACAAATTGACTAACGTTCCGAAAATTTCGCATATTCTTAAGTTAATGAACATTAACATAGCATTACTTATCATTGATACCTCATCAATAGTGAATAATATCACATTGCTTAAATCTGAACGGAGGACTGCTAATACTTGATCATTTAAAGTTTTATATTGCGGGCTATGTCCATATTCAACTGGTAATTGTAGTATTCTGTGAATAGTCATGCCTCCTATATTGAAATGCTGCTATTGCTGTTGGAGCGGCAACGACATCTTTTTTTAATTTATTAATAATCCAATTTTTGATTGAAAACTTTTGCCTGTCCCTCCAGTGCCACTGACAAATTGACGCAAGATATTTTCTGAAGAATTATCGTGACTGCAGACAGTATCAAATACTATACGTTGGTCTGTGTTGCGATTGCCAATCATTTTTGAAAAGTCAATTTCCTCTGGTTGATTGACATCACGAAATTCTAGCATGGCACTCTTTGCTTTTATAGGTTCTTTGTAATTAGTTATATTTTGAGAAGGACAATATATGTCCATTGCCATTTCAGGAGATCGCTGATCTATAATTTGGACCATTTTCTCACGAGCTGTTTCAATATCAGTTAATCTTTCATGGTACTCCATATCCTGCTATAATTCATTTTCACAGGCTTTAAACGCGTCAATGTTTCATAATTTCCTTTGAGATCATTTATATTTCTCCATGGTTTGAACATAAATAATAGAGAATAAATATATTTTTCAGGCTTCCTGTCAACATGGCAGGCTTTAAACGGGTCAATGTTTCATAATTTCCTTTGAGATCATTTATATTTCGCCATGGTTTGAACATAAATAATAGAGAATAAAAATATTTTTCAGGCTCCCTGTCAACA
This sequence comes from Olivierus martensii, assembly GCA_000484575.1. NCBI lineage: Eukaryota > Metazoa > Arthropoda > Arachnida > Scorpiones > Buthidae > Olivierus > Olivierus martensii. Next base: position 13,959 of record AYEL01086299.1, read on the forward strand.
TGGTATGCAATGTGACTAATGAGGTACGGAAACGTTCTTTTTCTCATATAAATTCCAAATATTTTATTATATTCTGTGTTACAACCTAGAGGATATTTGCTTACATCATACCATCGGGCATAATCATACATATTAACATTATCTAAATTTTATGGTCGATTAGGGTAATAAGTATCAATTATAGTACTCATAATCATTTAAGCCTAGAGGATATTTGCTTACATCATACCATCGGGCATAATCATACAAATTAACATCATCTAAATTTTATGGTCGATTAGGGTAATAAGTATCAATTATAGTACTCATAATCATTTATTTTCTGTCAACGTACAATAGAGTACAATAAGAGCCCCCCTGTAAAACAAATAACAGGAAAAAAATAATAAAAAAACATACAGGGTTAAGTGTGGGGACGGATTCTGTTACAATTATCAATCAAATTATCGTTTGTCCTGACACCAGGTGTAAAGATTTATCGCGCTCACACCAAATGCGAATTTTTGGATATTTTGGCCGAAAATAACTTTAATATAGGCGCGTGTGGTAAGTGACGCTCAGAGTCCGAAGGATTAGAAATTCATTGGGATGAAAAAAACACATCATGAAAATTAACAATAAAAATTTATTAAACTAAAATTTTAGATAAAAAATAATCATACATAATCTAAAGATGTCCAAAGACATATATATATATATATATTGTATATATGTATACAGAT